>DVOY01000156.1:0-13728 GCA_018237585.1 Apyrrothrix maculosa | reverse complement strand
TCCGTTTTTGCAATAAATATTAATATTATTTTCATAGTTTTTTTCCTTATTAATTACATTCAATTTGCGATGTACAGATATTGTGAATCACATAAAAATATAGGGTATTTAAAATACGTTTTAAATTGTAGTTATTCCATTTAAAAAAGTATTTACCAAAGCATGAAAATTGCCAGCCATATTTACAGGCATAAAATAAAACGACATTAATGTTTAATATCTCCCTTCATAAACGATAAAATCCAGCCAGCATCTATACTGCAGGTTGTAATTGGTTGAAGTAATAGTTGCCGACTCAATGTATGTGATTAACAGAAAGCAAAACTGGAAGGAGCAAGCCGGGAACGCAACCCGTACCCTACGCACATTGCACGCGGCCAGTCGCGTGCTTTCTGAAATATTTGGTGCCTTTATATTGTAGTTGTTTTGTAAGATCGTCCATCGGTGTTTATACGTCGCCAGAATATTGTAACACGTATCATGAACACATTATTATTCACGCATCCTTCATTCTTACACAATAGGGTCCCACGGGTACGAGTCCCAACTTATAAGAATTATGACCGTTGGGCGGTGTGTTCTTTTCAAACAACGCCCTCCCATTGGCTCACATATCTCAACGCGCGACCGGCGAATGTTCCCGTTTGGTCGAAAATGATTGTATATCGGAGTGACTATATGTAAATATTATTATTAAAGTTAATTTGTTCGTCGTTCTTCCAACCGTAAGGTTTATTAATGTAGAGATTTCAAAGCAATAATAATTATATTTTAAATTCTATTCATAGTTGATTTATTAGATTATTTTAAAATAACAAATGTCGCGTTAAGTTGACTCGAATCATCGTCATCGCTCGCACAATATAATTATTACTATTATTATGTAATCATTATTAGTTAAATGTTGGTGTACTAATATAAATATGTAATATTAATGGTGATTTTAAGTGTCTCGATGTCATGATTTTCGCTACTTTTTTACTCGCAATTAGAATATCAAAGGGAGAAAGTGGCGGCAATGATGGCAACGGATGTTAAAATTAAATTGAAAATTAATGTACCTTATGTATATAGGACTTCAGGGGATGGTGTCGACTATTCGACTCCTTACGGATAGATAGGAAGATATATTGAATGTGAGGCGTCGGTGGACGAGACGGCGTTGTCGGGTGTATCAGTAAATGTTATTATATAATATGTGTTTTGTTTTATTTTTATTCCCCATATCTTTTTTAACCTAATATATAGATCTAGAATAATCTAGAGAATCTAATATATAGATATATATGTATATACCTGCAGTGATAACCAAGGATTTTGATGCGCCTGAGTTTTATATCTTTGAACATATCTTATTTCTCAAAACTATGTGCGTTTTTTGAAAATCATGAGACTCACGCTGTTTCTACGATATTTTGTAAGGCGTGTAAAAGGTACTGACCCGCGTTTGCTTAGAGTAATAGTGTGGAATCAAACGTTCTTATGAAAAGATACCATATGGCAACATTTATGTATCATTTTCGCAAGTTCTAAACATTGTAAATCCCAAAATGGTTAATGATTTACAAATTTGATTACAGAGCCATATACAAAGTGCGAGCGACGCTCTTTGGTGAAACAAAAAGTAAGATAGGTTTATGAAGAGCTATACTCTGGTCGAACACCAGTTGCCAATGCAATGTTAAACGCATATTTTGAAATACTAGCATCAAAAATATGAGATACTTTAAGATTGATAATGTTATTGTATACTCATTGTTTAAAATAATAGACCAGAATATGATTAAAGCCATTTATTTGTGAAAAATTGAGCGCGTATAAAACTAAGCCTAATTCTTACTTAAATAAACTTAAAATAATTCAATTATTTAATTAACTGTCCATAGTCATTGTTGCTTATCGTCGCTAAAACAGCATCATTAATTCATTAAATGATTATACTTAACCATTAAATTATTATACTTAATCAAAACTAAACTTACACTGAAAATATTTAAGAAAATATAAATTAATAACTTCAATTTGATCAGCGAAACCGCATTCAGTCTTCGGACGATTAAAATGATGGAATTCAAAAACACATCAATGGAATGGTTCCAACCTATACATTAACCAGTAGTAATTCTTAATTAACATACATTTGTTTTCCTTACTTTTGTTACTATCCATTTAACAAATTACAGAAAATTGAATAATAAAAACAAATTAAAAAGTCATAAGTGTTATCATAGACAACTCTTTAGTGATTAAATTGTTTGCAATAACTATTGATAGTTGCCACATACCTTTACCTCAAATACATCATTAAATTACTTTCATTTCAATTAATTAAATTTTATCATTATTAGATATAAAAAAATAAATCATACTAACTAAAATTAATATCCAAAATATGTATTAAAATGTTGGCGAAGTAGACACATGATTTTTAATTACAAATATCTAATATCCATCAGAATCAAGAACGTTACTACGGAATGAATAGAAATGGATGGAATACAATAACAACTAAATTAAAATAATCATTTTAAATATAATAGCAATTATTCGATTAATATCAGCGACACGTTCATTTCTTACAGATCACTGTTGCCAAAATTGCATTTGAAATAATCTAATGTGTTTGAGGGAGTCTCCACAGACGTCGGGCCGGTGTTGGTGCATTTAGCTGTTTAAAGTTTTAAGCACTCAGAATTTAAGAAATATAATATCTGACAGATGGATGCCGTAATGTACACTGACCTTACAAAAACAAAGTTTTATTATAAAAGATTCAATTAAAACGTAAGATTATCGATAATAGTTATTGATTCAAATCGATTTTTAGCAAACACTGGTCTGAACATGTGTGGAAACAGTACTTACAAATTAATAATAGCAGAACATTAACACAGTTCAAGTGTTACTTAATAATAGTGAGTAATAGCAAAATTAAAACTAAACTAAAATTGTTATTCTATTAATACTATAATAATTATCATTTATAAGATCTTAGCATTAATGTATTATGTGTAAAGCATTATCAAAATTGGACTATTCATCTTTGAGCACCTTCAATTGAATAACTTGCCCAAAAGTTCATTCTGCTATGACAACTGATATACTGTTCTTTGTGGAAAACATAGGTTATTCAACACAATATATAAGCTGAGATTTCCAGGTTTTTGTCAGAAAATAATCTCATAGTGGAAAAATTTATTATTTCTCAAGTTACATGTTGTGTGTACATTTATTTATTTTTTAGTAACTTGGATAACAAGTACTCTTATCAAAAAAAGCAATTAAACAAAACGACATTATGCAATTTTCTAGTAGCGTGTCCCACATAAGTATTATATACACCTTTAACAGAAAAGACATGATGCTCACAAGAATAATCTGTTACCTGTCACAGGAACTACCTTTTCAGTTAAATGTATCCTTGTTATGAGGGTTATTTTCTTCAGTATACTTATAGTATGTTGTCCGTATTGTCCATTTAAACATCAGATTGTAGGTGATCAAAGTGAATCTAATCATTCATAGTGTTACAATAGGAAAGAAGAAATATAAAAAAATTAATTATACATATAAAAGTGTACATCTTGGTATGTTTTAAACAGGAACATGTAGTTCACGAACCTTAAGTATGCCAATGGAATATCATTTTAAATCTCTACTAGCATTTTTTCTCATTTTCCATAGTCTGTGACATTATCGCTGTTATGAATTCCATAAAATAGCGGTTAATTTACAATCACATGCATATCATTACAACCTATGTAGTGTAATTAAACACATTAAAATCTTTGATTTGCGAAAATTTGTCATTAATAATATTCTTATTAAAACTTTCAACCAAAATACTCAATCTGTACATTAAAATTGGTAAGCAACCGTGTAGTTTAATTTTGTAGTGCTGTAAATTATGTTCATAACAAATCAATTTTCTCTTGGACTAGAGATTTTGAAATAACTATAATAATTATTTATTCCTATGGTTTTAAATATTAAAAAAATATTGTGGTTTTCATTAAGAAACAATGTTGCCGAAATTTTTTTTTAATAATAATAATAATGTATTAATAAATAAATATAAAATGTTAAAATAATAGTTAAACAATTGAATTGACATTAAAACTGTGATTGTATTTGAAAAAAAATTGCTTTTAGCCATTTCAATACTAATGAGAATACATTTTGAAAATATTGTAAATGAGAACCACTGGGTGCTGATAAAAAACATTGATACATTAATATACATTTACAAATCACTGTCTATAAAGTATTGAACTTTCTCACGGGTATTTAAATATTAATTGTAATGGAACATCTCCACACTCAACCATATGATCCAAAACTAAGAGAAACCTGTGCTATGGAAACCAGACAACTGCTAAACTACATATAAATCTCCAGACACAGAACATAGAATATTTTATTATCTCACATGCTTCATCGAGTCGGGTATTATCGGACTAAGGAACTATATGTCCGCATAAAACACAGCAAAAGATCCGCTTAGGCGGGGATCAGAAGGCTGTGTGAGTTGTCTCAAAATATTAATACTTTTTCTTTAAACCCTTTATTATACTGCACATTACTCCTCAATATTTTAGTATGAATTAAGGCACTTTGATTATCCTTAGAAGCTGCTCTTAGTAATCAATATAATCATAAACTATTAATCTACAGATCTCATAACATTGAGTATCAACTATACAATATAATTAAAATTTAATGATTTTGCATTTCGAGGCAAGAGAGTGAAAAAAGTTGATTCATAACATGTATTTGAGAAGATAATTAAATCACTTTAATTAAAAATTAATGTGAGTATATAGGCACTACAAGCGCAATATTGTGTAATTATTATACCATTTTTGCAGTTTAACATTTCGAAGTGCTATGACTACATTCAGCGAGCTGCCAAAAGAATTGTGTCAACATGATGACACTTGTAGCCGAAGCTTGGTGCATGTTTAGAAAAATACAGTACCGTAACCGCGAACAGATGCGAGGTATGAATAAATTTACTTTTACATTAAGTGTAAGTATCAGTGTATATAATTGAATTAACAAGTGCGTTCATATTTTTTTTACATTTAGAAAGTCCTATTTACTTCATTTTGCCTTTTTTTATCGCAAACGTGAACTGTTGCGTAACTTTTTTATTGAGGCATTTATTTTTTAATTGTGCAATTAAAGTGAGCCAGTGGACATTGGGTCCAATGTATTAGCCGTAAGACTGGTCCCTAAACGTCTTTTCCTTTGTTTAATATCCTAAATCTTGTGTTAACTAATCGTTGTACAGTTGCCTTCATTAGTTAATATTTAGTAACGTTAGAAAAAAGTGAGTATTAATTATGTAAGAATAATTTTCATTTATCCCACGTTCATGTTCACCATTGGACGAGAATTTCCAAAAACAAATAATTCTACACAAATTTTTACACACAGACCTATTTTTTTAAATATTGCAGGTACTATTGCAGTTAGTATCTATAACGTTAAAATGAATTACTGTAATAAGAGATAATTACATTACGAAAATGAAATCAATGAAATTTAATGAATGACTTCCTATTTCTTTTTCATTTAAATTTTTTTCAATACGTTACATACGTATTCTGACACCAGCCTAGTGTAGCACTGAGTGATTAATTTTTATATTCATTATTATTATATTTAAAAAGTTATTCAACAAAGTTTTGAGATTTGAGTTATTACGAGTAATATTCGAAATATACGACATAAAATACATTATATTTTCCATAGTGAAAGATAAATTATTTAATAATTTCAACATGTGTTAATAGTAATCAAAGGTATGATGGGAAAATGACGTAGGTTCAATTTTATATTACATTTTTTTCCTGGTGCGTGTGTCGTATTGCGCACGCGCACACCACTACATGAACGTTTAGAAAGGACGTAAAAATATACGTGTATTGAATTTGTTTCGAACATATATACGCTTGTCATTACTTTGTGGCCGTTTGTTACAAGTACACGGCCGAAGTAGCTTTTATAAATGGAATTTTCACCAGTTTATTTTTAACATATCGGTTGTTATTTTAAAGTTGTATGTGTTACAATTTTTAATTTGTTTTTTGACCCAGTTATTCTCAAAATAATCTTTATTGTTTAGGTGACTTCAGATTCATCCAACAGCCACTACCAATGTTTGTATGTATGAAAACAAAGCACCTTACAAGTCAAACGTCAAGCAGTTTGTACATGATGCCGTCTTTGAAGGTAGCTGCGATGGTGTAGTTCTTCGTGAGTAGGAACTGCGTAGTCTGGTTGAGCGCTTCGGGCTCCGTGGAACGGAACTCGATTACCTATAAAATAAGATATGATTTTATTGTATCTGTCAAGGCTTAAGTGTAGAGTATAGCAGGGTGAAGCGGGGCGAGGTGGGGTGATACGGGGCAAGGCAGAGTAGGACGGGGCAAAGCGGGGTGAGACGGGGGAAACGAGGTGAGGGGCGGTATAAACTGCAACTTGGGGTGAAGCGGGGTCAGCTGAGGCGTAGTAAGACACACACCTGCAAGTGCACAAGTCCGAATGGTAGGTGGGGGAGTGCGGCGGGCAGCGCGGCGCCGGCGAGCAGCGCGTAGTGCGCGCGCGTGGCGCGGCCCGCCAGCAGCACGGTGTACAGCGGCAGGCACAGCACGCGCGACCGGAACACCGCCTCGCCCTCCGCCTCCTGGTACGTCACCTACCAGCCGTCGGAACGGTTAAACATGTCACAATCACTTACTTGAATCTATTATACCAGAAATGCAAATTATGAACACTGTTTCAGCGGACAGTGCAGCAATATTTCTTGGCCAACACAGTCACAAGCCAAATGAGAAGGCGTCTTTTTAATGACTTGCATTTAAATGATGACATTGCAAGAGTGAAATATAACCCTCATTATTATTTTTAGAAACATTTCGTTTAAATACATGTATACACAAAAGGTTTGCATTTACCTCTCGCGGGTGGTCTGTAGGGCTCAAGCAAGCATGCAGAGCGCTTGCAGTCCCCCTCAGAGCTAGGAAGTCCCTTGGTGCCGCTCTTACAGCTATCCCCTGCCAGCCGCGAAACTTTTCCAGGTACGCCATTGTGGGGTCTCTACCACCCTTGGGCAGGAATTCTACAAATGTGCCATTGTGCTGTTGAAGAACAAAATTCCAATATTATTATCCTCCTGGCAATAATTTGTTAATCTATTTATTTACAATGTAATGTTGATTTTAGTAAAGTAGATTTTTTATTTTATTATGGACATACGTAGCTTTGCATTGTATGATACATATGAACATTTGTGGAATATAATGGCTCATTGTGTCCACATGTTCTATAATGCACTGTCCAATAACCTACATTATTAAAACTACATTCTGTTTTAGTAATATATTTACTTGTATGTTACACCCTAAAAAGCAAGGGATACAAAAGTGTACTTAGTGTTTAATGTCATTTTCTCAGTCAACCCTAAGTGATGTAGAGTATATAAAACAGAGATATAAATTCCAAGAAATAAACTCTACACTCTACATCAGGAATGGCCAACTTGATCAGAGCTGAGATCGACTTTTTATCGAGGAATCCCTGTGGTGTGTGATCTACCAATTGCATACCGCCCGACATTTAAATGAAACCACTAAATTATGGCAGGGCTGCCCCAACGAGTTTAATCCAGATAGGTGAGTCTTATAGCTGCTTCGTCATTCTTTCATCAGCAATTCTCTCAACATGTCCGAACCATTGAAGCATGCCCTTTCTCATTTTTACACCGATACCCTTTCTCATACAAAAGCATCTTCCTTACATCAGAATTACGAAAGCGGTCGTTGAGTCGGCTGGCTTAGACGTTGGCAAGTCAACAGCTGACCACACGCTCTATTCACACGCACTTTTATCTTGTTAATTCAATTGGTCTTTTTTCATTTAATCATCGGTACAAGCAGCATGTAACGGTAATTATTATTATGTATATATTTCAACTTTAAAAATTTAAAATATTATTTATTTTTTGCCTCGCCGCGATCGACTCGACTAACAGCCACGATCGACCAGTCGATTGCGATCGACCGGTTGGCCACCCCTGCTCTACATAGTCTATTTAACGGTACATCACGCCTGTAATCCCTGAAGAGGTAGTCAGAGGAGTGCAGTACACTCCCACATTCCATCAGTTACGTTTTTATGTATGGAATAGGTGGTGAGCCTGTAGGTCATACAGGGGGCACAAATCCAGATTTCAAGCCACTACTAGAAGTTTTAACTAGAAATTCTAGTTAAAAAAAACCGAATACTACCCGACCCGTGATTTGAATCCAGGGCCTCTTGAATGGTAGTGGCGCTAACAGTCACTTGACCAACAAGGTATACAATTTAATAAAACGGTAATCATTACAGTCCTTCAGGGTGTTAATTTTACCCAGAACAGGTCTAAGTTTTAAAGCTTCGCTACTACCAATGACAGATTTATTTATTATATTTATTATTTATTTGATATGATGCAGATTGCTATGGAACCCAAACATGACAAACAACTTGCATAAAATTTCTAAGCGCATTCTTGTATAGATTTCACACAATAAAGTCAGAGAAAGTGCATTCTTGTATATGTTTCACACAATAAAGTCAGAGAAATCACTATCATCTTGGTCAGGAATCACATTCACAGACCCAGCTCAGTAGACAGATTCTCCAATCAATGGACTAAACGCTTGCAGTTGTAATGAACAATAATGGTTATAATACAGTTATAAAATATCATTGAACATTTAGTTAACACTGAAATATTTGGTAATGATTGAATGCTTACTGGTGCTGGCACATCACAGTATAGCGCCACCTATCTAGGCACAGCTGTATGCTCCTGCCGCCTATGGGCAGCAGTGTAGGCAGTGCGAGAATTCATGCTCTGTGATCCCCAATCCGCATGCCAGTAAGAGGACATTGGGTAAAAGATTCAGGGAAGGCCATGCCCAACAGTAGACATAGACATACTGATGATGATAATGAATGTTACCTAACAAATGTGTAATAATTTAAATCATTTTATAATGGCAGTGTTCCAGCACAATAAATTACAAACGTTAACTTGATAACCAATAAGTCTTCATAAAGATAATATTTACAAATGTCTGAACTTACCAGCTCCCCAAATAGGCCATCAAGAACCTTAACTCTCTCAGTGTAAACTGGGTCTGGAGATGGTCCTTTTGGTGCTCGAGGTGCCAGATGCAGCTGTCTGACATATGCTACAAGAGGCGGGGAGTCTTGGGGAATGCGGGCCAACTCATAATCACGTGACATGTTCAATCTGAACTGTTGGGCACCTAATGCTGTAATAAAATGGGGGATATTTACATCCATTACTCCATAAATCCATGTGTTACCTCCATAATCTTTATTATCTTCGTAATATCATACATGGGGCCACTCTCCGAGTGGCCATGGCTTTGGCTAAGGCCATAGCCACATTGGACATATGTGAGTTGAAAGACTTCACATACTTTAGAGAATTTTACAGAAAACTCTAAAATGTGGCAAACTCAGATTCAGATTGGGAGGCTAAAATCTAAAACATGTGGTTATGATAGATATCTGAGTATTTATGATAATATTGTTAGACTTCCCTAAGTCTAACAATATTATCATAAATACTCAGGAACCCTTTCCACCTGCTACAGCAGACTTCTTTAACTTATTCTACATTCATTAAAGTTGCCATGTATGCTTGTGTACAGAAAGAACCCAGTCTTCTTTTAAGATGTCTTGTATTTGATCCATGTATGTATATATAGAAGAGTTAGAAGAAGTATCAGACCTATTTATTTACCTACAATGCTCCAAGAGAAAGGGAATTAGCATTTTCTAAGCACATGCTGTCCAACTGATCATGCACCTCCTTCCCATCAAGCAATATCCCATTTATGGACCAAGTTGGAACTCCTATCAAGTCTAATGAATATTATTTACATTTTAGGCAATTGTATCACTCACCCACTGTATCCATATATATCAGAAGCATTGTCATCACTGTTACAAAGGTAAGCAGAAACAGCACAGCAGGCAGTAGCCGACGGTACAGCTCATTGGGTGGTGTCTTTGTTAACGATGGCAATGTGAATCTGGGTGACGGAGTTACCACTGGTACCGTTATTGGTACTGGTGCCATTACTTTGTCTGGTATAGGTACTGCTGTTGGGGCTGTGGGTTTCGAAGTCACATCCCTCGGTTTGTCTGTTGGTTCTGAAGTGTCTGGTAATGCATTGTCTTGGATTTTCTGTGGAGTGCACAAGATGCTCTTATATAAATTTTATCCACTATTTAATAAATTGAACACTCCTACAGCACATAATTTTTTTTTATGATCAACATTATTTAGTAATAGACTTTTGAATACAATTACTATTATTATTCATATTATTATTATACCATCTCCCTAGGTTAAATACGATTAAGAGCAATTTCATAAAAATAAAATATATACACATGAGGAAAACACTACCCATAATGGAACACAGAGGAGTGTAGTACTCTATCGCAATCCACCTGTAACATTTTACAACCTACCATGGAACAGACGGTGAGTCTATTGCCATATGGAGAAATTTTAACTTAGAAAAATCCGATAACACCCGACCCGGAAATCGAACCCAGGATCTCTCAATCAGCAGTCGCGCTTGCACCCACTCGACCAACAAGGCAGACTTTCAAAGCAATTTAACTACCACCTTTATTAAATATTTATGTCATAGTATTGCAACATGAGACAATTTCATATGCATCGAAACAAGATATTGTATATTGCAGTATGGATTATATTTTTTTAAGTAACTATTATTTCGTTAGATTGAATGCATTATTATGTTAAATTATTGTATTATTAAAGTTCAACAGCTAAATAAATAAAAAAATACCACAAATAATGGTAATTTTAACCTAACATAAGCATTTGTTTTTCAAGTAAGGATAGGAATTAGTTATCTCATACCATATTTCATAATTTGTAATTAACACTTTAAATTTCACAAATTTATTGAAACCAAAACTGAAACCTCACGCAAGACAGGTGTCTTACACTTTTTTTAACCCACGCATTTTGCTTAGAAACTAAAGCAGGTTAATTGCGTTTGAAAATAACACGAAACTATTAGGAGTCTTAAAATACTTACGTTTTCCGCCATGGTTTTTAATAACTCCAATGTTTTTAATTTAAAAAAAAAATATGAAAACACTTTTATCGCTCTTCCTTTGTAAGCAGTTTTTTTATTTGTTTTAAACTTCTACGCGGGCTTCATAATAAATTTATAAGACTGCTATTTTTGTCTGTAGCGCTGTGATGAAATAAAATATCATATGTTCATTAATAAATCACAAAAAGATTTATATGCGAAAACCCATTATAATGAACAAAATACAATACAATTGTAATACACTCAGAAACAGGTGAACGAAGAGCGTGAGTCAGTGTCTGTGTTACCAGATACTGTATTTTAAACAAACTACAAAGCTACAATCGGAGTAGTGAATATCATTAATTAGTATATATTTAGCCATTATTTAGCAATCATAATGAATTCAGGCCTCGTCTATATGAATAAAATGAATGATACAGGTACAATTTAGTGATAATTTTATATGTAATTTTATATGAAAAATGAAACTTTCCTTTTGCAGTTATATAAAGAAACAAAAATAGCTGCGTAAGATAGCCAGAGCAGACACATTCGTCTCATTTTGACCTTTCCTGGAGCCATTTTAAGACTCAATTCCTACTAAAGCAGAGTCAAAAATCATAGGCAGTAATATGCGTGTCGACACACAGTGGTTGAATAAATTGGATAAAAATAGAAAATTGTTCAACTTAACTTTGATAATTACACTTAATAATTGATGATTGAGATATTAATCCCCTTGTTGACTTGTTTTTATCATTTTAGTCACTTGAAAACATGGACAACGATTGATATTTAAAGGCTTCTATAAAAGAAATGCCAGCAACGACAGACTAGTGGTTTGAAATTCAGCCTCTCAATCTGGGAGCCCGGGTTTAAATCCTGGCGCGCACATCTTTACAAAATGTGAACCAAATATCATGAACCATGAACCAATATAGTGAGGAAGCCTGCGTAGAGTTGTGTGAAATATGCCAACTCGCACTTGGCCAGCGTGATAGACTAAGTCCTTCACCGTCTCAGTCTGAGAGAAGAAGAGAATGAAGAGAGAAGAAGAGAAGAAGAGAATGAAGAGAGATGGAGAGGGAGAATAAAAGCAATATGAAAATTAAATACACGTATGTTTTAGGTTTCAAGTCTTTATTGTGGAGTTAACAGCGTAACTTGACACATCTAAAGGTTAAGGGCAGAACTAGACCTAAAGTTGCTCAGACTGGATAGGGCCAGACTAAAAAATAGAAAGAATCAAGTATTCCTGTTCCAGTTCTATTATTAGGTATTCTTCAATTAAACATGCCTTGTATTTCTAAACCTCTAAAATTTGATGTTTATAGATCATAGGGGTTATTCTTTGAGATATTAAGCAGTACTCCATTCATCCAAGGCAGCCTGCATGGTAGTTCAAAAGTCCAAACTTTATCAAAACCTCAAGGGTGAAGGTCAAACTTTGCATTATGGTTTGTCTTATGAATTACAGTTTAGAGAATATGTCATTGTGACAGTAATTACTACGTAAACGTAATATCTCGCCTATAATCCCCGAAGAAGTAGTCAGAGGAGTGTAGTACACTCCCACGTTTCACCAGTTACGTTTACGTCCCAATATGGAAAAGGTAGAGAGTCTATTGCCGTACACCGGGCACATGAGAGGGTTAAGGGCATAGACTACCGCGCTGGCCAAGTGCGGGTTGGCAGACTTCACACACCTTAGAAAACATTTTTTTTGAACTTTAAGGTGTGCAGGTTTTCTCACGATGTTTTAATAAGTTTTTAATTTATTCTATATCAATAATAAAATATATCAACGAAATACAAGATAACGTTCAGGCAATGAGTAATTAAGTAATCTTAACATTTTAAAATTAGGTTTCATTATAAATGAAAGGCATGTACATTTAGGAAAAGGTCTTTATTGTCAAAGTTATTACATAAAAGTAACAGCAATCGAATATTGAAAACTGTAATGCAATTTACAAAATGGAATTATTTATAAAATACATAAGTATGTACACAATGCGGGTATTTGTATAAAGCAGCTTTAAAACTCATTTACACATCACTTTCAACGTTTATGTTTGAAAAGTAATGCCCAGCTTCAAACAGTTATTGATTCTGTCTCGTTTTAGTCTAGTCTACATTTATTTTTAATCGGCAATTAAACTATTTAATCCTTGACGTGAATCACGTGATATGGTGTTGATGGACCTTTATGAATTATTTAAAAAAAGGAAAAGGTCATAGAGAAAAGTTTGTGCTAATTTCGTCTATAAAATATTTAACACATGTCATCTACGACGGTATTGATATTTTAACGTGGATTCAATCATGGTTTGATTGTAATATTTACATATTGATAAAAAGGACCAGGCATTTGAGTGGGCTTACCTTTGAATCTTCATATTTCGTTTATCCCGCTTGTCGGGAATAGTAAGTGTTAAATACATGACTGTTATGTTAGTTTATTTCAAACATTATATACGACAAATATTCTTTGAAATATTTCTTTGATATACAGTTCGCTTTCATTACTTATAACGCTAAATTATAACGCTTATATTGC
>DVOY01000155.1:0-13738 GCA_018237585.1 Apyrrothrix maculosa | reverse complement strand
TCGGCTTTGTCCGCCCCTCAGGCTATAGTAGACCGGGAGAAAAGAGCCGAAGTATAATGACTAAAACATGACCTTCATTAAGTGTATGTATATACCTTATAATGAATTAAACTATATGAATTTGAATTTCTACGTCACGTCTGATATGATATATTAAGTAAGGTACACAAAGAATTATCCGTGTCGGGGCGGAGTAAGAATACATTGCCGGGCCCCGGGCCGGGATACAGCGGGTGCGGCCTGCCTAAACACAGCTAAATGCACTGGCCGCCTACGGGCAGCTGCGTAGGCTGTGTAAGAAGCTGTGCTCTACAATCACCAGCCGCATGCCCAATATGGGTATTATGGGCGTAACGCTTTAGGAAAACCTGTGTATAGTGGACTGCAAAAGGCTGATGATGACTATATATGAAATCATTAAATCGTAAACTACTTGCTGAATTAAATCATTCTCGTCTTTTTTCAATAAATCTAAGGCAATGCAAGTTATTAATTAATTAAAAACAAAGCTGTAATTATCGTAGAAAAGGGAAACGAAAGCTAGGCGTTGTTTGCACCGCATTTCGTGTCGCATTGGCGACTCTGGGAGGCCTGCGCTGACGTCACTGGGTGTGTTACTTAGGCTATCAGCGGCGTTCAATCTACGAAACTACTCTGCTTAAAAGCGCCCGTTTCGTTTGCGTGCCAAAAATACACGTACTATTTACTAAACGGATTTGTACATTAAAATGTTTCGAAATTCTTTTGCGTCCACACCACCTGTCACCTTTCCTGCTGGAACCTCGACGGCAAAATCATTGTATTCGAACATGTTTTCCAAATATATCACTTGATCAATTCTTAATAATGCGTGTCGATAACATTATGGATAAACAGCCAAAGTTAATAATGATTGCAAAATATACCCAAGTACCTATAAGAATGTTGCTAGTGAAAAAAGTTCATATCTCGCGGTAAATTATCTCAAGTCCCTATAACTGATGTTCTTCTTTTTTCTTTAAATTGTAATGCCTTCCAAATATCCGAGTGTGGTTTGCGCTTGACATATATCTGAAGTTTAAGGAAAGAGATGTTATTAACGGCGTGTCCGGTTTGGTGGTTTTGTACAGCTTCACTGAAGAAATTTATTGGAGCGAGAGTCAGCCAAAGCTTGTGACGTAATTGTGATCAACGTAAATACTAATGACATCTTATATAATCTTGACATTAGAATATTCGAGAGATAATCTTTTCACTCGATTTCGTACGGCTTTATAGTAGGTTGAACAGTTGTGGTTCGACTAAACGAGCTTCACAGCGCCGCAGTCGCCTTTGACTCGCTCAAATTGAATGTCACTAAGATGTCAAAGCTATGAGCGTCTTTTGATGCCAAAACCCACTTTTGACTCCGCTTTTTTATGTCTGCTAGCCTTTTCAGCTCTTCTTGGACGTATTATATTAATATTCTGTGTTTGTTCATAATGTTATTACCAAAAAATGGAACAGAGTTATCTTTTTAAACAGAAATAATTAATTACAATAATAAATCATATCAAAGACTAATAGGCTTCTTGGGTATTACGTTCAAGATACATTTCATCAAATGAATTTGTTAATGTGCAGGCTGTCCCACTGATAACAAACTAATATTACTAGGTATTGTGTGTT
The DNA here is from genome assembly GCA_018237585.1 of Apyrrothrix maculosa. Classification (NCBI taxonomy): domain Eukaryota; kingdom Metazoa; phylum Arthropoda; class Insecta; order Lepidoptera; family Hesperiidae; genus Apyrrothrix; species Apyrrothrix maculosa. The sequence continues at coordinate 12,091 of DVOY01000155.1, read as the reverse complement.
GCAGAAATAAAATACCTATTGTCTGTAGCGTACAATTCTATGGTCGTTCTTCTGCACTGCCGTTATGAAAGCTGTAAGTTATAAACGTTATCACATCAAACATCATTAGAAACGGATGAACAAGCAAATGAACAAAAACAGTGTGGAAGAAAAATGTGTAAATTACATTGAGTGAAACGTTCATTGTAAACAGCGCACAAGTGATACGTGTCTACCGAAATACTGTGACCCAACAGCCGGGAACGAGATCTGGGATATAGGTGAAGGCGATTAGATCATTAGAACGTCAAACTTTACGAGCGGCTATACAGTTCAAGGCGAGAACCGGCACGTACGGCGTGTAATGATGATTTAATTTAACAAGTCGTAAACAAAACAACAGATATCAGGCTATATAAAGAATGCTGTAAACTGGATATTCTAAAGATGTTTCAATTGGTACCAATAGAAAACTTATTTTTTAATTTCTTTAAAATTAAACTCCCGCATAATGAGCTCGCACATAAACAACGACCTTACAAACAAACGTTTAATTAAATAAAAGTTACGTTTATAGAAAAATATAGCTAACTCCAACCATAATATTCTTTGATATAGTAAATATAATTAAATTTGAAATAGTGAGTAGAATGACACTGGGATGATGGATATTAAAATTCCTTGCAAACCGTTGCCAAAACTTACATAACCCTATAATGCATCTTTCAAAAGAACTTTTTAACTTTTCCATGGTAGATTGGTCCTGCGAGCCGGACTGGAGGCAAACTTGCACGAATAAATCTAAATCGAGAAAGTCCCTCGAAGTTGCTGTCACGCTTACGACTCTCATCTATCAGAGTGCATTCGTATGGAAATTTTCGAATGCTTCGAAGATTTTCCAAGGAATTAGATGCCAAAGATGATCAGAGTAATAAAAACGGATTTTAAGTCGATAAAGTGAATATTTAAAGCAGTCTTAATAGACTCGTAATAGAAAATTACTATTTAATCTTCACTTTTTTATTTACTGAGAAAAACTAGTGCATATAAAGCAGTCGTTTTCTTTTTGATATACATGAGAAGAAATACTCTCTCATGATGGAGACAATTCAAAGGAGATTATGGTCGGCTTGAATAATTTAGAGCTAAGACGGAACCTATTTCTGATATTATTTTTATTGTCAATAATAAAATAATAAAATAGATAATTCATGAGCGCTTAATAGATTTGGCTAGAGATCCCATGACAGTACATTTGTGGAGATTACGGCGCAGACGGCCCAGCAAAGTGTTAGCGGAGCGCCGGAGGCCCGCGCCGTGGACACACATTGTTAATTATGAAGAATGGTCTGTAATTGTTGAATAATAATTGCTTTTGCTATTACTATATAAAAAGTTTTATTAATAAATAACATTGTAATTACACGTTCTTATTCAAATGGCTGTACCATATCATAAGTTATCGCAATTTAAAATTATATTTAGACTAGACTTCGTAAGTCTGATTGTGATCAAGTCCACAGTCAAAGACTTCAGTAATTCGGTTTTGTAATCAAAGCTAGATTTGTCGAAAACAATTCAAAAAATCTTGGTATCGTTGTTGAGTTTCTGTATGCTTAAGATGCTTGCTGCTATACTGACTCTGACAGATACATGAAAGGACCTCCATATAATACTTTTTTGTTGTAGCGGTAAGGTCATTTTAAGATTCTAAGTTAATACGTACAGTAAATATTTTGTTAGATTAGTGCGTTGAAAATATTGTACATAATTGACTAACTGCTTCTTTTAGACGTGCACTCATAAAATTCACACCTTCACCTCCATCTACACCGCATGACTTATGTACCTACTTATGAAATTATTACTCTTACTAATGATTCTAAATATCTAGCTTCACAGGGGTAAAGTTGTAAGCGTGATATTGTAAATACAAATCAACAAAAACATCTTCTGTAACTCTTCAGCGGATAATATCGAGGCGGTAAAGGCATTTACGCGTAATAAGCGGTTATAAAATCTCGCTATATTTACTCTGAATCTATAACGTGTCGAAAAATTAACAGCCAACATGTAAATGTTTACGAGGTTAGTGAAAGATATGAGCTAACCCGTGTTAAAAAAAAACGAGATGTAACGATGCGTTGTGATAACAGAAACAACACAATTGCAAAATTTCTTGCCGAAAATCACAAAGACAAAAACAGTAATACAGTCTGATAAATCTGTCTGTCAAACTAGAAACACATACCACATATTTCAGAGCAGTATTAGTTGACTGCCCATTTGCCGTTAGAGCCAATACTTTGAGAAAAATGTCTGTTAATTAAAAATATTTATTCATTAAGTTGTCTGGTGATATGGATTACAGATTCGTATTACAGTTTTTCTCCACTTCATTCAAAGATTTTTTAAGTTTCTAGCACTATTATCGACTTTACTTATCACATAAGCGAATTTTACCTGTACATGTAACAATAGATATAGCGGAGAGAGGCTAGTTCTAGGCGAACGTCATCTGGGAAATGGCAATAACCCCTTTTTACACTACCTACATTTAACAAATGCCCAGTAGTGTTTGTCGACGTTGAGCGATCTATTACGTAAACAAATGGACACATTAACACTGATGTCACCATTATTATAACACCATTAACTGTCTATTTGTGTGACTTCAATATTGCTATACGCGCTAATTTACCCTTTTTCGGCTGACGTTTCACACTTTAATAATTTCCATAGAAGCGACACATCTAAAATGTAGTGTTTGTGCCACTTTAATGAACAAGGTCACAGTTGATTTTACTGTGCCTGTAGGAAATTAATACGCAAAATAGAAAGCGTATGTTAGTAGCGAGGTAAGGAGAAATAAAACAACCTATTTGAACCTCGTGGAAAACACAACTTATATTTATTTTACAAATGTTCTACCAGTATTCATTGCTAATACTTAGGCGTTAAGTTTCTACTTCAACTGTGCATGAACATAAATGAACATGAACATGAAAATAAATGAACATGAACATGAACACAACATGAAATTGAATGGCAGGGGTATGACAATTATTACTATTTCTACTAGACATTACACAAATGAATCTTTTAAAATGACAAAGTCCAAAGTTCAACATATAGTCTGTATGTAGTATCTGACTTACATAATAACTGAAGGCGTATTAAAATCGAATGAAAAATGTAAGTCGTCAATAAATAACTTCTTCCTCATTCAGTGACAGTTCTTTAGAAACTGTTCATCGAAATTAGAACTATTGCGGATCTGAACATGCCACATAAAAATAACGTCAAATCTCGATGGATTTAAAATCTATATAGTGGGTGTTTCTATTATCTTCGGAATTCCTATTATTTCTTTTGATACTATAATTTACCTTTTTTAAGCTTATTCTAGAAGGGATAATTTTAAGACGATGACATGTACAATAAGAAAATTACGTAATTTATTTGTCTTCGGCCTTTATCTTGAAACGTATCTAAAGTTTGTTTTTTAATGTAATATCTTCAAACTACAGAACTTTTTAAAATGTGTGAAGAAATATAAAGCTAGAAGTGTGCTCATTAAAATTCAATCAGAACACTCATTTCGGCTCGCTGGTGCTGAATGAGATTTAAATTGGAAAGAGCTTAGTAACCTTTTAATTAAGAATCGATCGGTGAGCCCAGTTTTGAAATGAAGCAAACCGAACAGAAAAAGACGGATAGCGATGTAATATCAGCGTTCTGAACTTTGTCAAGTTATTTCCGATGTAATCAGAATTTGCTGAAACACCACCATCAATCAAAGACAAATGCCAATCACATTTGACATTCGGATCCTCATTCCATCTGATTCGTAAGACACGCCCATCTTTATGTCGCTTCAAGTTTGGTAGTAGACCACTGTTAGTATAGACCGAAGTTCGAAGTTAAATCTCATTTCATGTTAATTACGACTTGACCTTAAATGGTGCTTTGAGAAATGTTTGGAGACGTAAAACTAAATTTTTGGAAGACGTAATTTATTATTCTAGTCATGTGAAGTTGTCATCCTGAAAGATTTAAGTTAATACAAAACAAATTTTCCACATTTATCTCTATTTCGTTTCTTTTCATACAATTCTGGACTAAGGATCAAATCCAAATATGACCTGTAAAATGTGACCTGAAAATGTGACCTGAAAAAGTATCCTGAAAAGCAAATGATACGTTCCATCCATCCCAAAATATAAAGAGGATAAATAATATATTTTAAAGGTGAGACAGAATCAAGGTGAATGATCCATCACCATTACGATAGACTAATATTTCAAATGAACATTTTGTCTATAAATGTAAATGAAATACTGCGTCTGTTTAAACAAAACCAAGACATGCTTCTATGATAGAAACCGTTTGCACGAATTTAAAATTTTGATCAGAGGTGTTGATCACATCAAACATTAATCAGAGATTCACAACCATTATCTATACATAAAGTTTTTTACACCAATAAATAACTTTGTATGTTTTATCAGTCTTAAGGAAAATTCTTTATTTTCATTATTATCATCATTACATTAGTGTGCTCGCCAGCGAATTTCACATTTAATATTATCCGCGTATGAGTAACAACGGCTTAAACTTAAGCTACTGTAAATTTTTTAGACATACGAGATTCCTGTCAGTTTCCAATACCAAATGATGGTTGTTTGAATGTAACAAAACCTAAGTAATTTAAAAACCGAAGGTTCAACAAATTGAGCATTCCGACACTAAGCATGGTCAATGAAGAACAATTTAAACAGCTCCACGTTGATCGTTAATCGAATCAACGGGTTCTAAAGTAGATTAGACGGCGAGAATCGCTCAAGATGTACCGTGTAATCGGATTGAAGAGGATTGGCAACAATGAAACCCACAAGACCAAGTTTATTTACTCCGCCGTACTGATTGACGACCGCTAATTCTATAACAACGTTCAGGAGATATGAAATCTCTATCTACGGGATTACCGTTTGTCCGATAGGGTTGTTTACATGTACTACCTTTGCATAAAATGTTCTATGAAAACATACTAGAATGATATTTTTACTAATTCTGAATAGTAAAGAAGCGGACGGCCTACCGGGTGGTAAATAGTCACCGCTGCGTAGGAACATTTGCAACATCGAAGATTCACCACCATTTGCATCACAAAATATGTTACTACATTAAAGCTCGCTCGCTGGGAACAGTTAAGAAGGAATTTCTTTCTACATTTTGAACGTGCGCAGAAGTTCAGACGTGCGAACCAAGCGTTAAGATCACCATTGTCCGGATGGAACCTTAATGTACAAAAGGGTAAAAACGGAGGAGTAGGAACAAAAGCTCTTTCAATAATTCACTATACTAGAACGTAACATCACGCTTTTAGTCCCCGAAGAGGTGGGTAGAGGAGTGTAGCACATTCCCAAGTTTCACTAGTTACGTTTAGGTCCTAACATAGAATAAGGAGTGAGCTTATTGCCATACACCGGGCACAATTCCAGACCCCGAGCCAACAATAGTAGAACAAGTAGCTGTAAGTGCTAAAGTATTTCGATTAACCCTGGATCGTTGCTGACTCGTACTGCACGTTTTATATGGCGTTAATTTTATTGTAGCTATTAACTACTGGACTGATCTCGTTTACAATAAACCGAAAAGTCACAGAACAATTTTAAGTACTTATTGTACTTATATTGTTTTAGCATATAGTAATCTATTAAAATATACAGTTATCAATATCTCGATATTTTCAGCTAATTTGAAACAAATAATATTATTTGAATCTTGTGTACAAGTAATTTTACGAACGACATCTTGAAGTATTTATAAGAGCTTTGTTTAACGATTACCCCAAAGCTTCGGGTTTGATTAATAAAGTTGCTAATTTGAATATAAAAGATATAAAGTACAGTTTTCATGGACGTTTGCATACTTTAACCGAAACGATAGCAGACTGATTTGAACAGGAGCAAACGCTCTCCGGGGAAATTATACGCGTCGGCTGTCCAACCGGGATCGGGATAATTTTATCAGAACAGATGCGATATTTGATAATGTCACATAAATTGAGCGGATATTACTATTATAACGTAACATCACGCCCGTAATCCCCGAAGAGGTAGGCATGGACTGTCATCGATGACTACCAAAATGATTATAGACTAAAATGACGTCATTAGATCTGGTATGGTGTGTTGTGTACAAGATAAGTTAAAAAAGTAAACATATTCAATTAACGACAAGTAAAATACGCGGCTTAGATAGATTGCTAAAACATGTAGGGCGATTCTGATGGGGTAGTCAGAAGTCTAAACACTGACGTGTGTGTATGAAGAGGGTGATAAATATAGAAGAAGTGCGTCAAGTCTGTAACGATAGAGATATTTGGCACTCGGTGCTGTCTGCCTGCCCTGTAAAGGACCTAGCGTGAAGATAAACATAAAGAGGAAATTGTAAAAATGCTCAAATCGATTATAATTGTTTTCATATCCTCCGCTTAATACATTCCTTTATAGGAAATAACATTGACGAATATTAGGAAGTTACATAAATGAAGGAAACCGATAACAAATAATCCCCGCTCAATACCGGCCGAGCGCGGAGCGCGGCGCGATGGGCTCGTAAGCTTCGTAATACGGGCCTTTCGGTCCTAAGTCCGCTTTTATGGATCAATGGGGTAGATATGTTTCATGACATATTCTTTTTTATTCATATTACTCATTTTCAAAGGGAACGGCGAGAAAATAACTATTCACTGCCCACAAAAAAAAATCTTTCCACCTTGTCCTTAAGAAAACCAAATGTATGGTAATGGTAGTTAGTGAAGTAGTATATAATAATGTGTTATTTGCGGTATGATCACGACGAAATGAATAAGTTTGGCCGGGCCGCGTTAATACTGTAACTATAATGAATAAATAATTAGCGTCAATAACAGGATTGTATTCAACATATTCTATGGAGTAAATCTTAAAATCACTACGTTCTTATGATTAAAGACTAAGAAATAGCTCAAGAATTTTTTGATAATTTTTCAATTTTATTTCCAGTATTTATTTATGTCCAGCAGTGGGCGGCAATAGGCTGATGATGATAATAAAATATTATTATTATTGAGTGCTCCGTTGGTGGAGTGGTTGCCGATACACAGGTCCTGGATTCAAATACCGGGTCTACTGAATTATCTAACTTAAAAATTGTGGATAAAATTTCTAGTAGAAGCTCTGAGTCTACAGCATAGTGGGACGTAAACAACTGGTGAAGTATACTGCACTCCTCTGCCTACCTCTTCAGGGATTACAGGCGTGATGTTACATTTGGTGACAATCGACTACGCAACCTCGGCCCACCTTTCAGGGCCAACAATTAGTGCATCAATAGACTTTGAACACCAATATAATAAAAAATCTTATGTATATCAATACATAAATGAACGTACTGTATGCTGTGGCTAGTGCGAATGGTTACCATACACTGCTCGCTTGCACAAATGCCCTTTACATATTTATAGCAACAGGTTTCTATTGCACACATAGGGCCGGAGCTTTCACTTCTCGTAAACCTGATAAAATAACAAATATTTAAAAGTAACAACGAAAGAATGCATTTTGTTGTACTGGATAATGCTGACTGATTTGCAGAAGTTGAAAGCAAAAGTTTTGAAGTAAAACGAATAATAGACACTATTAACTGACTAATTTATAAACATAACCGGCGTCCCCGATATTCCAGCCATAAGTATCCAGTCTTAAATATAATAATATAAATGAAAACACACCGTCCCTTATAGATTTATAAGATTTCTACGAAGATTCCTATGAAGACTCTGCATGAGTTACGACACCGGATTGTTGATGAAAATTTAAATACTTCACGGTATTTCTAGGTCTATCGTACATTTCAAATATTCAACGTTGATAAATTCTTGGTGCATGTTCATCGCAAGACTGCCGCTATTCCAATTATTACCGATAAAGAACGCAGATTACGATGAGGCAGCTTTATAACTGAACTAGATCTTGCTCTACATTTTCAACGTTTTTCCAAATCTTTTCATAATTTAATATAGAATAATACAAAAAAAAATATTTTTGGAATGAAGACAACTATAAATAGCGAAATAGACATTAATTATGGTTACAAATAGTTGCTGTAATTTACTTGAAATGAAAATAAATACTTTTGTATGTCGGAAGAAAGACAACCTGATTAGGTGTAATTGAAAGTTGATATGACATCTTCAGATCATGTGGGCGTATACGCACAGGTATTCACCAAAATAATAGTCTCGCAATATAATCCGATCACTGTACTACTTGTTCCAATTAACAGTCACCAAAGAATATTTAAAGATTACGATAATAAATGCCAACATTAATCTGAAGTACCCTAGTTCTAATTTATTTATAAACAATCATTGATTAAAACAATGCGTGCACTGTGTCTTAAAAATAAACCAACTTGACGTCCAAGTCAACATTAACCTCAAGTAATAATAAAGTCCCGACCGTATTCGGCCACAGCGACTGGGGACCAACTAACGAGAGCTTCGTCGGTGCGCTCCCTTATGACTGACATAACCAATTTTTGCAGCGAAAGTACGACCACATTCGCTGCATGTCAGTACTCCTCCGATATAATTGTAATGAATGGCCGTAGGTGGGCGGACCTTGAGCTCGTCTCGTTTCCGATCGAGCTCATCTCGTCGTTTCTTTTCAAGCTCAAACACCTCGGTGTTCACGGTGTGCCTCCAGAGCGGCCCATCGGCTGCCACTGTCTCCCATTGTCTCGAATCGATGTTGCATCGTTTCATATGATACCTCTCTACCATAACCTACCTCAAGTACCATAACTCTAATTTATTCGTAAACAATCAACGATCAAAACAAAGCACGCGCTGTTATATATAAAATAAAAGTATTTTGAAACAGGAAATTCTTAATCAAGAAACTAACTGTTGAGGGTAGTGCAATTTATAGGGTCGGTCCTCTCACTCGTATTCTCAGTCTTGAAGCAGCTTACACTTCAGTGGCAAGTACAAAGCGTATCGAATGTCTTGAGCAAATTGACTAACCACGGAACTTAATCAAAGTTTGCCGGAGCAATGCGCAATGAAAGGGCCGTGTGATCGCTCAATACGTATCTAACACACAACATTTCAGCGGCGCTATTGACGAGGGATCACAGGACTCGCTTGAATATGTAGACATCGATGAGGTTTTCAACCTCAAAGGCAGTAGAAATATTATGGTCAACAACGCTTTGGCGATATCCTTTGTGACCGTGGTTTCAACGAGATCGAAATTAGGTTTGTACAACTATACAAAATGTAAGCGCTGAATATCAAAATTTAAAAAGGTTGAAACCAATATTATTACTAGCTCCGGGTAATATTAAATTTCATACCGGAACTCCGGTAAACAAAGAGAGGAGCTTTGGAATCCATTTTACAATACCTACTAATAACAGAGCCACAGAAACGCAAGTATGATCGAGAGGCGTAAAATTCATGGACGATGAGAACTTGAACGGTCGTTCGAGCACAACCGGCGACAGTTCGGGATCACAGCGAGAATGCAGAACGAATTGGATGCATTTTGCTTCAGCACGCCTCGGAAATTTCACTCCGCGTTTTGAAATATTTTCCCACAAAATATGAAAGTACGCCCTGTCCTTACCGATCGCTTTACTCGACGTCGTCAAACAAAGGCGGACAGAAACGATCGCTGGGCAACGGACACTTGGTAAAATAAAAACGAATGGTACTAATGTGGGCAAGGTAAACTGGTGTTCTAAATTCACCTACATTGACCGCATATGGTTTTCCGTGATGTGGTATAAAATAACATTCATGTAAGCGAAATTATGCATATTATATAACGTTTAAAGTTAATACAAAGCCATTAAGCCTTTGCAGAGTTACGGAAAAATTCATATAATTTTGAAATTTCATTTTATTACTCTAATTTATGAAAATCTATGAATGGCAACGTTATTTATAACATTTAATCAAGTTAAACTAACTCTAAAATATCAATACCTATGAAAATATCAGCTGTTTCCTTTTTCACTAGTTTATAATAAGTTATGAAATACGAGTGTATGAAAAAAAAATAGCATTTGAAGGTCTCCGATGGTTCGGACATGTTGAGAGAATAGCTGATGAAAGAATGACGAAGCAGATATGCAATGCGAATGTTGGTGGATGTAGATGTCGAGGAAGATCTAGACTCACCTATCGTGAGCAAATAACCCAGATACTGGTTGATAAGGAAGCCAGAAGTTTCCGGAACTGACAAGCATGTATGAAGTGATGAATATAGAAGAAACGCGACAGGTCAGTAAGGATACGAGATATTTGGCACTCTTTGCACTCTGCCTTACCTCATGAGGGACCTGGCGTGATAATATGTATGGATGTATGTCTCATAAGTCTTAATAAATAGTTCAATACGAATTTCGAAACGCAATTAGACGCCTTTTGTTAACCTTTTTCGCACGGCGTTTTTGTTAAGCAAGGCGTTGTTTAATTTTACTCATGTCATCGCTACATCTAGCTAAATTGTGTCAAGATAATTTAACGTTACGAGTACGTAATGTATCTATGGTAATTAATTATAATCACACTAAATCTGATGTCGATTACGGAGATAACATGCAAACAGCACATCAATCCACGTATAACAGGCGAGTAGTGTGCACGAGTTTGCATGACAGTCATTTTGCACGCCACAATGCCAGACGATGGCAACGTATCCTGTAAGTTGCCTACGCGCTAAGAATAAATTGACTATGTCGTTGTGCGAACGAACTTTGGAAGACATTTGCACTTATTTTTTCTATACGATTTTATTGGTTACATCAGTAGAGAGAAACTTTAAGTATCATGTTGTACAATATCACGAGTTTATTTTGAAACTATCCATACCTCTTAAGGACACTGGATTTGTGTTGACAATGCTCAACTTTTAAGTGACACATTGAATAAAAACAATTAACAGCATATAAGACCCGAAGATTCGTTGCTCTTCTTGATATTTTACTTAATCCTTCAGGAGGAACATCTCAGCGATCATTAGGCTGACGATCACTTTAAATTCAGTTAGTTATTATCTGTAAGCAACTAATATCAAGTGGTGCACTATTTCTTTTTTTTAAGGTCAGGGAGGAAACCAGTTCTGATAAAGATAGTTTTGATTATATGTATAATGTACATTACATCAATTCCATGTGCTCACTATGAAGTTGACGACATGCTCGTTTTAATTTATAATTCATTTCATAAGAAATATTTTCAACAATTTAGTATGAACAGATGGCCACGAGACATAATGGCGATTGTATCGTATCCTGTAAGCGGGGTACGTGGCAGGAATTAAGTAGGCTTAGGCGATGTTCGTAGCGTGGCGCCTCCGTCACATATTGGGAACAGTTGAGCACATTAAGCACCCGATACACCGTTATTTTTGTTACGGTGAATAGAATTGTAGGAAATGTATCCATATTTATAACCTACAAAACAGAAATTAACGCGACATTTGCGAGGACTGCGCGTCCCCTACCGCCAACGTAACCACCAACGGTCACCGCTCTCGCCTTCGCCGCGTCCGTACTTCGTCGGTACACCATCATGGCGAGGTGTCCAGCTAACTTCGGCGAATTATTTACATAGGCTACGAGTGCATTATTTATAAGATCAAAGAAACACATTACACAATCACCTCATCAATTACAAGTTTTGAATGATACATCTATTCAGATCGATTTTACGTTTTCCGTTTAACCAAAATTAAAAAACATAAAAAAAATGAAATTTTCACTGAAAGCTTCCCTTGTCTATAAGTATTATAAAAGATCTGTTCGTAACCATTTCGAAAAATATAAAAATAGACATATACAGTACATTTTATACTATAACGGTGAAGGAAAACATCGTGAGGAAACCTGCAAATCTTAGAGTTAAAAAAAATGTTTTCTAAGGTGCGTGAAGTCTGCACACAGTTCCACAGTTTAATGTCTTACGGTATGTTATTGCGGGGAAATGCGGCTAACATTGATACAATATTCGTTTTGCAGAAGGCTATTCGCGCAATATATAACTTAGGCTGTA
>DVOY01000154.1:0-13762 GCA_018237585.1 Apyrrothrix maculosa | reverse complement strand
AATGTTAAAACAATAAAGTTAAAAATGGTATTTGAACTCTTAAATACAAACCTCAAGAATAAATATTATATCATAAAAATTATTCCCAGGATTCAGTAATAAAAATGTTTTGTACTAGAATATATCTAATGTATTAGTTAATTAAAATGAGCCGATAAACCACGTAAAACACTTTGAGGAAGAAAAAAATGATTAATTAAAAGGATTATTTGTTTATTATTTCCATCATTAAATAATTAAAGATCAATGCATTGAACGTTAAGACTTTCGAAAAAATAAAACAAATATAAACTTATACTGTTTTGAAATACATATACAAATATGATATATATATATTAAATTTTGTAATGCCGTATGTATTGTATATGTAGTAATATATAAATGCAATTTGCAAAGCGATTATAAGGACTACTATTCTTATTTATTTAAAATTTTCCTACTTGCTTTAATGTTTTCACGGTACAGCATTGATGTTTGTTGAACATACATATTATTAAGTTAATACAAACTTACTTATGAGCTTATAGAGACTCTAAATATTTAAGGAGCCAGTTTACTTTTTAATGCTTTCACACCTTTAAGTTAATTTTTGTTACTAATATATTTTAGTAATATAATTACAATCAAAGTATTAGTTAAAATGAGTAAACTGAAAAAAATGTATCGTAAGAAAAAACCGTACATAATAATTTTCATCTGCATAATTCATTTCCATTTTTTATTTAGCTATATGTAGGCTCGCGAGATGCAGCCTAGGATGTAGCACGCTTGCCTAGAAAATGCCTATGCACTCTAGTCTTGGATAACTCCAGGTTGTATGAATCGGGAAAAATAGACGCCGGCAGGGAATTACACTCTTTCGCAGTCTATAGCAGAAACGATTTAGCGAACCGTTTCGTCCTACTCAGCGGGGTGTCTACAAGATATGGATGGTACCCTGCCGTACATCTAGATGTTCGATAGTAGAACGGAGTAGGTGGAACCAAATTATAGAGTTCCTGTGCGCACTCTCCAAAATGTATCCTATAGAAGACTCAAAACGAGCGCCTTTGCGTCGATGCCGACAAATTAAGAAAATAGTTTGCGTAGGTTTATAAAAACATTGTTTATATGTAAACATTTTCTAAACCAAACTCAAATACATCGATAGAAATTAATTTTGCGATTCTTATATATTTATAACAAGTGTCAATTTTAAGCATTGCAGGTAGAGAATTAATTGTAATGAAGTAGAAGAAGAGAGAAGTAATTGTAATGTTTATGTACTAACAGTTATAGTATGAACAAATGATCAAAGAATGAATAAAGTGTAAATCAATCAATCAAGAAAAGATCTTATATTATTTAATATTATATTACAATAGGTACCGAAACAACAATGTCATAATATTATTTATGAAATGACTAGTGTACATTCTCGTAATAAATGTAGTTGAAGAGCTGAAACGCGGTATTCAGTGGTCATTGCCAACTGATTAATATTGCATCGCGAATATAACTGGAGATTATCTGTATACACCTCATCTATAACAGTAACAGTCCTTTCAAATAGACCACGTCATAGTACAGAGCAGACTATTTAAAAGAATCCAATTCCGCCGTCGCATCCATCCGGTAAAGCAGCCCAAACAATTGCAGTTGAAACTGCGACAAAACTTTGTACCTCCGACTGACCATATAATATCAGTTGCAAACAAAAAGGAGAACAGCTGTTAAATGTGTGCCAAGACCCCATCACCACGGTACAACATTATTAAATGTAAAGTGTGGGACTTTACTGTTTCTTAAATAATATTAAATAATATTAATATATTTTTAGGGCTTAATGTACTACGCAATAACTGAGTATGTACCAAAACTATGGCTTTCAATCACCACTCTCGTTAGATGTAAGCAACTAAAAGTATATTATGTGAACAAAATAAGCCGTCAGCTCTTTACTTTTACAATACAATAAATAAAACAGTTAAAAATATACATATAATAAATTATATTTACGTCACGCACACAAAGAAGCAAGCAATTGACTTTAATTTCGCATTTAGATGAAAACGAAATAAATACAGCCACATGAGTATATCGATCGATAGATTGAAGAGAAGATATTTCACATTTAGAATAATATAGTATATATCTATAAATATATTACATTTTAGATACAAACAAGAGGTATAACAAGCATTGCGTAAAGATTTTTAAGTAACTATATAACGAAGTCGATAATATAATTAGGACTCTTATAAAGCGAATGATATGTTAATTTATCTTATATTTTAGGTACTATAAAACACCACGACAAGAATTAAATTAGTATCACTTCTTTATTCATATAAATATACATATATAATTTAATTTTTCAAAAGGAATGGTTATATTAATTCATATAATTTGACCAACAATAAATTTTCAACAATTGATAATAATGGTTTATAATTTTGTATGTTCGCCATTTTTAATGTGCTCGGCTACGTCTATTCGTCTATTTGGTCGCTGATACGTGTTAGGCCAGTAATATACATCACAATGTGTTTAAACAAACATTTCACTTTTGGGATCTGTTTCAATTGTATAATTATTAAATAAGCACTTCGTTTGTGCATCTTCATTAATATATAAAACGTAGGTACTTATAACAAGTTCATATTTCAGCTGGCCACAATAGACATTTACATACTGCGTAATCTACATAAATATAGAATAGTATGACATTGTTCTGATACCTGGAGCTGAAAAGTAAGAGAAAATTTAACAATTTTATTTTACAACTTTTCCTAAAGATATGAACAATTCTGTCCACATTCGAATGGAAATATCGAAAGTCGACAAGAAAAAGGACGGTTGTGGAGAATATATTAAGGTGGGGATTACATTAAGTTTATTTATCTTCGTCAAAATGACTAGTTACGTACATACTCGAGCTTTTTTTTTTATAAAATTACACATTAACAGAATTCGTAACGTGTACAATAACTGGTTATGTTTGTCGGCGAAATACAATTTCATATTCATTATATATAAGGAAGCTTAACAAGAATGCTCAAAAAAATGTCTTGTGCGATGTTTTTGTAATACTGATTTAATATTTTCGATTTTTAAGCATGCAACATCAGTTTTATTGCCTTGTACTCGTAAACAGACAATTTCTTTAAAAAGTAATATAATTGCTAACGATTTAAAAAGAAAAGTTTTCATTTTTAGAGTATTAATGGCTGTTCATCGACTTTTTTTAAAATGTGCTACCTGCCAGATCTAGAATTAATTTTTTTACTTTTGTGGATTCTCAAAACCTCTGTTTTGTTAATATCTAAGTAATTTATCTTTTTCAGTATGTGTCTATGTTTACATTTCCATCAATTCCGCAAATTGGATAGACGTTTAATATTCTAAGAACTACATACTTTTTCATAGAATGCCACGAAAGTATAGTTCAATTTAAAGAAAGTAGATGTTACACTTCGCGTAATAAATGGGTACATGATAATATACTACATATAATAATTTTAAAAGCACAGCCAAAACGTTTTTCTTAACAGGTACCGTTAAAAAATATGTCGGATATAAAATCTAGATTTTCAAAAAAGTTGACTCCTTGGTCCGCTTTTTGACAAGCAAAGGCATTAACGTCGATGACAATTAAATTGAACATGTCACTCCTCACATAATAATTAGACACAAAATGTGTTGGAAATTAATTTGTTAAACAGTGTTATAAATTTTAAATAGGTATTTTATTCTGTTTTTTTATTTGATCTATTTAAATAGGTAAGTATATTACTGCTTTTTTAAATTGTATTACGCATTGACGTTTTCGACAAGAAGCCATTTGTTTTGGCACAATGTATTAGGTCTGCAAGTAGTGATGCGAATTGTATTAGATCTGCTTCAGCATAACGTAACGTTCTCTAATATACATACACATTGCAATGTAATTTTATTGAGTATAGAGTATTATATATAGAGTATTATTATATTGAATATAGAGTATTACAATGAAAGTTAATAAAAAATAAAAAAAAATTATTCGTAATCGTAATCCGATTATATTTTATTAGTTTTAACACATATTATTTGTCAAAACGTTCGTAACAGAATATATAAAATTATTTGTCTTTTGTAATGTCCACGATAATAACGATTATATCTCACTAAACAAATCGGCCGTTATTACATCGAATTTTAAATATAGGGCGCGTTAGGCAGTTGGTTATCGCATTGTAGAAATCGCAAGGAGGCACAACCTTGACCAAAGCACCCGGGAGGCTTCTAACTTTACCCCACACATATGCAATCTCTAACATTAGCTCTACAAACCCGATCTGAAACACCGCTGTGTATATCAGTGGAAATACTAAGAGTTACCGCCAAGTACGCTACAATTATTATGAAGGATAATGCAAACCTCGTAACATGTAAATACACAATGTCACATGTTCTATCAAAACATAACACAATGCATTTCGTGACACGGTTAACCTATTTTACGTATTCATACTTATCATTACTATATTTCAAGCTTGTTCTATTAAGCTTGTAACGTGCTATGATTTACTTAAGGCATGTCTCTGTCTACAAGTACAAGCTTAAGAAAAGATTTTGTGATTTCGTACAACGAAAGTACGTACATCAAAATACAATGTGAATACATTAGACACACCTCAGACTTTACATAATATAAGTACTATAGACTTGAGCTTCAGATAACATTGTAACGTAAACAATGTAACGTAATATTTTATACAACATAATACAACTCACCATTTGACTAACGCAACAATAAACTTAAAAGTTATCACAACAGACGTGGGTGTAAATGAATAAACTAGTGCTATAGTGATTTCTCTACAACGTATTTTTTTTATAAAATTCATAACTAGCTATCTTACTAATATAATTGTAACACAACTTTAAAAAATAC
This sequence comes from Apyrrothrix maculosa, assembly GCA_018237585.1. NCBI lineage: Eukaryota > Metazoa > Arthropoda > Insecta > Lepidoptera > Hesperiidae > Apyrrothrix > Apyrrothrix maculosa. The sequence continues at coordinate 8,847 of DVOY01000154.1, read as the reverse complement.
AATTGGACTGTCTTTAGGTTTGAAATAGGTTTCTGCAGGACAAAGACGTTGAAAACGCTTTCAATAATAACCAAGGCTGAAACTTCTGGCACGTCGCTTATTAGTCACAATACCACGTTGTCATGACAACGAATAGAAAATACTCGTGCTGTTACTTCATTGATCCCTCTTTATCCTATCATAAGATTTTTTTCAAACCTCAAGATACCGATGCCGGTCTTTCAACATTGTTCCGAAACTATTTCAAAACCTTTAGAAAATTCACACATTTATTGCTCTATTATCAAAGTCGCATAACACCTGAAAGCTGAGTCTCTTTGCATTTTAATTTTTCCTAATATCTATATATTGACTTAAAACGAATTAATGAATACGATCACAATTTCTTAATCAATATCATCAAAAATATCTCGTTAGGTATCGTGAATAGCTTGGCCTTGTATGCTGTGACAATATAGGAGTTACAAAATATAAGGATATTATCATTGTCCATATACACGAAGCTTCCGTAAGCTACATATAGTAAATAGTAGAGTCAGCATTAAGAGAAGGCCTTGTAGTGGATGAAGAAGAAGATAAGAAAGACGGCGTAGGCAGTGGGGAACGTGATGCGGGCGATCACGTCTATCGTCTTCGCGACACGAATCGGGTGCGGCGGCTCCTTCTTACGAACCTGGACGAAACATGGCTGAAAGAAATTAGTTTGCAAATAAATGATGGCGGCGAACAAAAAAATACTCATCTGCCGTGACTACAGTAGGTATTTGTTCTACTTTCAACAATGGGTGTTCAAGCTATGGATATTTATTTATAATATTCTGTGGTGTTATTCGACTTACAAAATTATGTGGAGATGAGGAAAGCTTACAAAATATAAAAAATTAAAAAGCATTAAAGTAAAATGAATAAGTTGTCGTAGTTGTTAGTAAGTAAGGAAGCAAACCTCAGACACTCCACCGTTGTTCGCGGTGTGAGTGCAAGAACCAGGGGCCCCTGCGCACGCCGTACACGTCACTAGATCAGCGGCCCCGGTTGATTCTCGTTTTTTATCGCCCTGCGGTCATTTTAATAAAATGATAAATATTATTTGGAAATAATACCAATGCGAAGGTTAAAAGGCGCTTTAAATAATCTGGCTTATAATGTTGATGTACAACTACGTTGATGAGCTAAAATTTATTAGTTCAAATTTGGTATTTTTATAAAAAGAAAATAATATTTAAAAAAGTTAAAGAGGTACAAAAATACTACTCACAGGCTGCAGTAATCCGAAGATGCATTAAAATAAAAGGTATGCGTTAGTTTTTCATGATACCATATCTGAGATGACGGGGTGGTTGTGAATGGTTGGTTTGAGCGATTCAGTGTCATCACTTACAGCACCACTAGTTTCCGGCTGAGGCGTATCTGACTTAGCCCAATGAAGGAATGCCATCGCCTCCTAAATAATGAATCACATTTAATGTAGCTGAAGCTGGCATGTAGTTTCAACGAGAGCGTCACAAGCTGCATAATGTTAGATGTTACGAATACTTACATGATCAACAAATCAAGCATTACTGTATACTTAAACGTTGATAATGATTATAATGTAGTTCAATAAATGCCTATTAACTCAATAATATACTCTTGTGTCAATTTTCTTCAACTTTCTTAGGGACTATTGTTAATTTTTTTGTTTAATCCATGTAATGTGAGTGTGAATAAGTTTTGAAGACTTGTGAAACGCACAGCCGAAGAAAGGCGTTTAATTTTTTTACATGAGATTGTCAATATGAGTAAATACTTATAAAAAGTATAAGTCTACATATTTTATAAGTACCTGCTACTTACATGGCTTCTGTAATAGCAATAAATACAAATGCAAAAGATATCTACCAGTATGTAACCTACATAACTTTAAAAACGAAATTGTTAGTATGCTTATTTGTTATTAGAATGCTTACGTTTGCTTGAATATTACAGTTGCTTGTAAGTTATATTTGCTTGTAAATGTCAGTTCTGTTACATGACAGTTACATACTAGACAGATTTTTTGTGTATATGTATGTAAGTGAATTATTATTAACTTTATTGCATATTAAGTAATATACCAAAGATATCATGAAAGGAACTTAATAATAGACTAGCCGTAAATATTATTAAAAATTCCGATTGAAAAAAATCATAATGTAGCAGACGTAGGAGGAGCGTTTTGCCAATGGCATTAGTTACTTTAACACGAAAAGAATATTACTATTTCATTTGAATGATACAGGCCCAAACTAGACATTGCTTAATGAAATCTTAGAGCAGTAAAGAGTGATGGTTTGCGGCAGCGGAGCTAAAGCAATAAGGTATTTCCTCTTCAGTATATATTTTAGTACTGAATGTCGACTAAGATTGAAACAGTGGTTTTGTTTTAAAGCAATCCTTGTCATGGGCGTTGGACGTCGTAAGGTGTTCGCGACTACAGTAATTAATTGTTTCGTTAGCATAACGCTCCTCATGTGTATGCGCATTCCATACTTTTTAATTTGTAGTTGTTTACTCGCAGTACACGAAGAAATATCGGTGCTCAACAAATTAATTTCTGATATAAACGTTTCCTACCTGCCTTGATCCAATGTCGCTTTATATGGATGAAACAATTTGAATACTTGCCAGAAACCTAATTATATATTAGTAATTATCATCTTTATTATGGCTTTATAAAGTTTTCAGATTTACAAACTAAATATATATGTTAATTTAAAAAAAAAATTACAACGTTACCAATTAGTCCGGAGCACGGTTTGAGGGGTGCATTTACCCCAAGGTAATATGGGAATAGAGTAATGCTAGTGATGGCAACAACACAACTAAACTACAACTACACACGACGGCGACACTACTGATCTAAAAAATATTAATACAACACAAATGATCTATGTCTACACTAAAACATGCATTCTTGGTCGTAACCGTAGTGCGGTTGAAGTGGTGATTGAATATAATTTTCTAATATTCTGTTATATTCCTTTTTCGAAATTCGAAATATTTTATTCATTGTCCCCTGCTTATGTACACATACTCAAGAAACTAATCTTATTCGTAAGCTATTTTCTAACTAAATTTGTATGAAATATATAGGCTTATTTATAACTGCGTTTAACACGCCTTGTTTAGATTATCATGCTTTAAATATGTCTACATATATTTACAATAGATTGACATTTAATGGGAAATATGTATAGGTTTCCTATATGATATTTTTCAATACTAGGAGTAGCCTTTTGATTTTTGTCATTTTGACTATTTTGCCGTCAACATAGGATTTACTTGTTTTAATACCAATGTTTGATGTGAATCAAGAAATATAACAGAATCGCATTCGGACAGTGCCAATGAGTATGGCGAATGTTCTTACCAAGGGGCTGGCCAGTATAATGCCAATTCTGCTGAGGACTGCGGGCAGTCGCTGCGAACACATTATACAGACAACTTGTTCACTCGTGACAAATGGTCTACTGTGTGCTGGTGAGAACACAGACTAGATTGTTGTGGCCAGATCAATACTCATGAGTATTACAATGATTTCCGAAGGATCATATATCGCTTGATATCAACTTTATTTCGTTATCATCTTTGCAATGTTTTCTAAACTCTTTTTGTTACTGTCACGCAAACAAATATTGACGGAAATAGAAAGGGGTGTGGTGACGTGATTAGGTAAGGGAAGGGTAAATATGGCCACACAAAATAGTCTTAAACATCCCCTATTAAGTGAAACATCAGTGTTCTGGTTAATGAATGTATCTGGCCTACCCGCTGTAACGAAATAAAGGATGACGTGCAATAATTTTATAGGTCACATGTAGGTAGGACAAGCATGCTACAAATAGTAAGGAAACCAATAACAGAAATAGGATTTATAATTCATGCTATATTGTTTATTATACATACATATTAAAAGAAAACATTGCAAAGAGTAAAGGACAGAAAAAAGAGCCATTCACGGAGGAAGTTAAAATATTATATAAAAAAATGTCATGGACTCATAACGGCAGACCGATGCACATAGCGTGTGAAAAGAGTAAATAACATCGAGTATTTAAAGCTACGTTCCTTCGTGAATCAATTGCAAATAACCATTGTTTCAAGTGCCGCAATTAACATTTATTTTCCTTTTTATTTTTTCTATAAAATAATAAATTCGAAAGGACAGGAGTAATCAGGATTTCGATTTAAAAGCTATCAGTCCGTTTGTATAGGTAGGATTTCTTGTATATATTATTTACATATAAAACTGATGCCAATAGATTCTAATGGTATTATTATATTTTTTTTACATTGCAAATGATTTATTTATCAACACGATCACCAAATAATATTCATTAAGCCAATAAAGGATGTAAGTACATAAGTTGTTGCAAGGTGCATATTGTCCGCTACAATGCGTTGCTATGGGGATAACATTGAGTACACGCAAAGATTATCAAACACGAACAAAGCCGATAAGAGAGGTTTCTGTTCACCTGCGTGACCGGGTTCTCTCCAGGTCGATACACCACGTTGTGGAGTGGGCGCTTCCTGCCCACGTAATTGACGCATACGAACTCCAGCAGAGAGGCGTAGATGAAGCACATGCACACGCCGTCCCACACGTTCATGGCCGTCAAATTGGACACCACTGGCAGTGTCGAACGGAAACCGTTGGACGTCGTAAAGAAGTTCAACATAGTGGTCACACCTGGATTCAGAGTGAGCTTCGTCATTGCTGGCAAAGGCGCTCCTTGTCTCGGATTGTATGTTTCTTAAGCGAGCATCGTGTAATTAGCAATATGGTTGTAAAATATATTCGAGGTTCAATTAGGGCTATATTGACAAAAAGTATGGTTAGAATTTAAACTTATTTTACCCAATTACCTATGTGTTTAACAACATGTCTCACAAAACGACAATCTTTTAAATTAAGGATAATAACCTCAGATCGATATGTCATAATTTTCTAAATTGCTTTTACATCATGCTCACTTATATAAATTGTTCGTTCAATAAATACATCATCAATTGCAATTATTTATATAAATCATGCTATATTGAAAGCTTGCAGAAGTTTTTACGAGAACTATGTACCTAAACGTAATATTTGAGTATACTTGCCATCAGACACATGCTGTACTAAAGCTAAAAGCATCTAAATTATAGAAAGATACATTTATCCTTTTTATCCACTTGATAAAAAGTATAAAACGCATGTAACTAAAATGAATAACACATCGGACGTCATTCAAATTAAATTCTACTAAAATAAATCGATGACTGTTCTCGATGGTAAACAAATTTAATAATGACACCAACCTATCATTACTCTAGCAGGTACTGCATTCCATTCCAGCCAAAAAGTAATAAACGATGATGTCACCAAAATGATGCCCGGAATGAAAACTGTGGTGAAGTAAAATGATCTATCCCGTGTGAAGATGAGATCCACTTTGAGGCAGCTGTAATTACCTAAAAATATCAAGCAGATTCTAAAAAATTACATTGATACGGACTAAGCGCAGGTGAAAGTGATGGGTTGGCCGTGATAATCTAAGTTATTTACATTGCCAACGGAAAGCGAAGGTAACCTGCAAAAGTAAGGAGTTAGCGTGTTATATTGACAGCCCCAGAAACATCTATGAAGACAGAAGATGCATTGCAAGACCGAGAACATTCCAATCGCCATCCATATTTTACCTATCATGGAACGGGCTGGCACCGCGTTCCATTCCAGCCAAAATGTGATGAAGGAAGAGGTCACCAGAATTATGCCAGGAATAAAAACTGTGGTAAAGTAGAATGCTCGGTCTCTCGTAAAAATTAGGTCCACCTTTAGACAGCTGTAGTTACCTGTGAAGTGAATATACTCCGTAAATTTTGAACAACGTACAACGCGATACGTTCTCAATGTTTCATTTCATTTTGCAATATAAAACTGACGTTGCATTTTGTTCGCATATAAAAAAAAGTTTCGTGTCGAGCCCGAGTAAATTGGTGCGATGGTAAATTCCAAGTAACTCCGTTCAGTGGCCTTGTAAAACGATCCATTTATTTACACTGACTAAAACATAAATCAGCAACTAATATAACTACCATTCCGTATGTAAGAGTAACGCGTGTTGTGTTCTGTTCCACAGATGCGTACGAACATACCTACGGTAGTGTCATGGGGTTGTCTCGTTATGAACTCTAGCTATTTGTCTATCACGTGCATACAAACAAACGTGCACAGAAGTTGCCAAGACGAGTAATGATCGAACAGAGGGTGATCAATGGTGTGTAATGAATACCTCGGTGTTGTTTTTGATGCTTTTCACCGGAATTTCGTTTTGTTTTGTCGTGTTACTACACAACAGCGCATTTACTCACACATAAGCGGAGAATATATTTTAATTATGAAGACACCGGATTCAACTGACTGTCGTCCGGTGATATTCAAGAAGGTACCTTGCTCCTCAAAGCGTCTCTGGCAAAGATTACATGTCAGCTCTTCATCGTCTTCGTAAAGTGACATACCATCAGCTGCTTGGAAAGAGTTGAAGAACAAAATTCTTACAATCAACGTTTAACTTGAATACATTTAAATTCTCAGTAGAAAATCGTGTGAATATAACTGAGGTGCAATGTTCAATGTATGACACAATTACTGATGGATGAACATGCTGTACTCTACTAGCTATTATAACCAATAACGTCTCTAGAAGCGTCTACCAATCAACATCTGACGATAATACCGGTTTCATGATATTTACGTAAGTACACAATTTGTTCAGTACTTATAATGATGTTGAAATAAAAACTTGTACACAAATCAAGACCAAGCTGAAAAGAGTTAATCAGAATATTAAATAATTCGTAACAAAAACGTTGGCCCTCCTCTTGTGCAAACTATAACAGAGTGCTGGATTAAATCAAAGAGCGTTAGCATGGAAATAGCTATTACGATCGGACAGGTCTTTACAGCTACACAACAATCAGATTTTAGACCGGGATGTGGCTGAATGAATCATCTATCATAGTTACTATAGTTAAAAAAAATTACATCACACCAAGTGTTCATTTATATTCATTTTGTCTTTATGTTCATTTTGTTCAATAAAAGTACTATTTCTTTAAATAATATATTATGTTTTTATAGTACGTTATGCTTATCGTTTCTAAAAGGATTTTACGGTGTACTGAATAGTACAATTATTTAAAAAGTTATAGCTGGACACGACGCTAGCCGTCCCGAACAAATGCCGCAAGCGACGCTCGTAAACATTGGAAATGGTGATCTACACATCCCGATTAGACATACAGAAATTGATGGTGTCACTGATGTAACAATAAGCGATGTTGGTGTGACGTAGAAACGAAGTGAACGTTACCTCGCCAGCTGGCTTTGATCGGGCACGGAATAGTTTGGTTCTGAATTAAATACGCATTGAGCGTTGTGAGCGAGGGTGACTTGCGCAGCGTATCCTCATCGTTCTTCCACACGTAAGTTATCGCGGACTGCTCGTACGATACTGTAATGAGATTACAATAAGTGTCAATCACTTATAAGGAACTTTTGCAACTGATTATAAAGCGCACACTTGTTTATATGTGTACTAAGGAATATAATAGTGGTTACAAAGCAAAGGAAAGTTCGGTGCAATTGTAAACTAACCTACATTTGTACTGACCAATGCGGAAATACAAATAGCAATAACATATTTACCTTCCCAACAGCTAAGCGTGCTTGTCTAGTACTTATACTTTTACTCACTACTTTCTAAGGCAAATGAACACAGTGGGTCATCGAAAGGGAAAATGTTGAGCCGCCCCTGACAGGACAGGATGAGATGTCGTCGCATTAAATAGTTGATTGTTCCGTTGCGGTATATACGCAACGCGAAATGCATCGGTATGATCGGATCCTGAAATACGATGGCTGCGTTTTCAACTATTATCACAAGCATCTCTATATGACATGTATGTGTCACTAATACGGGTAAAATTCAATTTGATATCGTATTTAATGTCATCATCATTATCAACCCTTTTTATTGTTTGCGTACTGGATACGGGTCTCTAAATGACAACGATGCCAAATAATAGGGCCACAGTCCGCCACGTTGCCCAAATGCAGGTTAACAGAATTCACATCTCTTGAGAACATTATGTACAACTCGTGTTCTAGGTTGTAGGTGTGTAGATTTTCTCATATTAGTATTACTTTTAAGATTTCACATCAGTGTTATTGTTGATCTACGCTTTTTCATAATCATTACTACATATCTTTATTACATGTCATTGAATTTTACTCGTACGAAAAATTTTCAAATAAGAATAAATTTCTCTAGACCGTTATACAATACAATGTCATTTACATTACTCGTACATCCAGTCTACATTTCAAATAACAACAATTCACATTATCTCTAAAGGAGCACTATATGTATCCGTTGCTAAAAGAACTGTTTTCCTTCAGTGGTACTGACCTTGAAGTCACCGTGCATGATGAAGTACGTATCCGGCAACCAGATATCCTCGTGGTGGTGTATTGCGTTTAAAAAATCGTAATGAGACTGATTCGAATATCGCAAACGAGGATCGTACCACTGCTGCTGAAGCAGAAATTCGACTTCGTATTTCTGTAACATTCAATATTACTTTGTCATTTGTTATAAAAGCGCATTGTCATTGTTCTGTGTGGAATCTTCTGAGAAAATGTAACCTATTCACAATGTTACCTACAGGGACGTGGCGCTACGTACTGTAGCTACGCGCCAAATGTGTATCTTACAGTATTCATATTCTGAAATGTCTCGTAAAACATAGCTTAATCTTAGTAAACTGTCCACTGTTGTAGGA
>DVOY01000153.1:0-13770 GCA_018237585.1 Apyrrothrix maculosa | reverse complement strand
GAGCGTTAAATTTCCTACAAAAAACAGCTGTCAAAGTATTTTTAGCTACATTTGTTTCGGTGGAAAAAAATTAACTGTAAAAAGTGCAAAAATCCCATGTTATTTAAATGGGAAATGTATTATGATTCAGGCACGGGTTAATGTGAATATTAAGAGCTGGTTTGGGTCAGATATTTTTTTTTAGGTCATAATCTAAAAATTTGAGGGGCGTTCGCAGAATAAAATCCAATTTGGGAAATAACGGACACCCTAATGTACATAAATACACAATTCAATCATTGTTCACATAATTAATACCATTTTACTCAAACATGACAAAGCCTCGATTCAATCCGCGTCTGATCATCAAAATGCAGCAGAACGGGAAATATGAAAGCGAAGGGCGCGGCCCACTGACCCAGCTCCTGGTCTCGATGGCCACGTAGAGCAGCATGATGAGCAGGCAGCAGGTCATGTTGAGCAGGCCGAAGGTCCAGATGTCGGTGTCGCGGTCCCAGTGCGCCGCCACGCAGCTGAAGAACACGACGAGGCTGATGTACACGGACTCGGCCAGCACGGCCCAGTAGGAGTGCGCGCGGTAGGCGCGCCCGCGCCGCGCCGCGCCGTACAGCCCCGGCCGCTCCAGCAGCAGTGCGGCCGGTGCCACGCGCTCGTACGCGCCTGCCGCACGCGCGCGCACTTTATTGCCAACAGCACATTCCCACCTCCCCGCCGGGGGAGGGGGGGGCTTGGCACCGGCACTTGTTACACATGTCATGCAATGGGGGGCGAACTTATTGACATACACCGGGCACATATGTAGACTTCGTGCTATTACTAGGAATTTCAAGTCAGAAAAACCCAATTATATCCGAATCCGGGATCGAACTCAAGACCTCGGCAGTCACGATTGCAATCACTAGACCAACGAAGCAGTCGGAAGATCCGTAATAATAATTACGAATTATTTTTGATACATGCGATACTATTTTGATCTAAGATACTACTTTGCAAGTAGCATTCGTTCCTTTAACCCATTAAGTCTTCGTATAAACACACGGAATATTATTGATTAATATTTCTGAAATAACTTCCTTGACATTAAGGGTACGTAGAAAAATCTACTTTAATCAATTACAGCTGCTCGCACTTACTCCAGCAAATGAGTTAACCTAACTCAAAAGTTATGATACATATAAATGAAATAAATCGTCATTATTTATTATTACTAAAGAAGAATAATGATATATTTTCGTTGATATCAGTACGCAATTAAGTTACCGATGATAATGGGCGGGAAAGCGGTAAATATGAGGTTGTAGGCCATCAGGTGCAGCTGGTCGATCATGACGGACGACGAGAAGCCGCAGTACAGCTGGTACCAGAACACGAGGAACACGAACGTCTGTAACACGGGGTGAGCAATATTTAACCAATTTTAGACGATCTCGTACGCCTGTATCAAAAATCAACAGTAAATATGCATTCAATATTGTTTTTGGACGAATAAATGTGTAAAATTGTATATAGGGAGAGTCTTATCAACATCAGAATGGTTAGGGTAAAGTAGAATCTTGCTCTTTTGCGGAGGGATAGGACATAAGTTTTTCCAAAGTGAAATTTATACGTTCGTCAGTCGTAAGTGCAAAAGTTATTAAATATGCGATGGCAGAGAGCGGATTGTTTAAAATGACTCTTATTATGTCTCTATTTGAATCCTCACTTCGTACAGTCTCGGACCTGATTACCAATATCGTTCTGTTGGTCTGATATTGTTCAGCATTTACAAATGAGGAGATAGAAATAAGTGACGATATTGACGCAATAGCAGCTAGCATTTGAATACGGATTGTAGGATACAGGAATGATGTAGCGGGAAACAGAATCCGTTTATTGTATTTACGTACAACACTGGAGAAACCTGGGACAGTCGATCAGCTATCCAACATGCCATCCAAACACTTCTTCAATTTATTGAAAATTATCTAATTACGTAATGATTCATAAGAGAACAAGCGGTGTATCGGTGAAGGTGCGGCAGCACTCACGGCGTTCTTGAGGAAGAAGTAGAGGATCATGCGCGCGAGGCGGTCGTAGCACCAGTGGCCGTGCACCAGCAGCAGCCGCTCCAGGTACTTGAAGCGCGACAGCGCGAAGTCTGACGCCATCACCGCCTGCCGGCCCTCCTGCCCCGACAGCCCTGCCCACACCCACACACGAGCCGTTACTGACTAGCGACCGTACGAACGTCGGTCATAATAATAATAATTATTTATTTCATATAAATAAATACGAGGTGTAGATGAATCATATGGCAATAACAAAACGGCGTAATATGGTTAATGCTATGGATCATCAGTTGCCTAAACTGGGCGAGAAGCCTGTAATAAATGCAGACTGACCTACCCCAACAATTAATGTTATTTAATTCATAAAATATTTAAATTATTCAATGTACTAATGTAGTGATTTATACATAACAAAGAAGCAATAGCTTCGACTTCTTTAAATTCGCTTGCTCAGCATTACACTTAGTAAAAAAAAATCTGTTTAAAAAAACGGAATAATGAAATCTATTAAATAGACGTTAATAGTCAACATACCGACGCCCACGTCGGCGGTCTGGATCATCGACACGTCGTTGGCGCCGTCGCCGATGGCCAGCGTCGTCACGCCGAGCTCTTCCTTCACCGCCTGGAATTTATGAAACATTGTTTAAGTTTTGAGTTTGTTGCGTCAGTGGCTATTTCATAAGCAAATATACCCGCTGGAGGACGGTAAGAACGGAGTGGCCACAAACCACAATAGAACAGAAGGGTCATGTGATCGCAACGAAACCGGGTGTGAAAGTGCGAGCGGTACTTTGACGATGTAGGCCTTCTGCAGTGGCGTGGCGCGGCAGCAGAGCACGGAGGAGCAGCGGCGCGCCAGCGACAGGAAGGGCGCCACGAGGCCGGAGCGCCGGTCCAGGATGTAGGTGAGCGTGCGCCCGTCCACCACCAGCGCGCGGCCCTCGCGGCCCTCCGCCGCGCCGCCCTCCAGGTAGTTCTTGATCGTCGATTCCGCATGTTCCTGCACAATTTCAAGAGTGTAGCTCAACAGACATGTCACCCTCTGACGTACGAATAAAATAAATAAATTATATCTTCACTCATCTCCACTCACGGCCTTTGATCTCAAAGTAGGTTCGAACAGACAACAGAACGACTAATAGCCTACGACTACATCATAATACTAAAATAGGCAGGTACCTTGTCGCGCGACATGAGATAGAGCAGGCGATCGGTGGGCGAGAAGAGCGCGGCGGAGTAGGCGATGTTGACGGCGGTGTCGGGCTTGTCGCCCGTCAGCACCCACACGGCCAGCCCCGCGTCGAGCAGCGCGCGCACGGCGCGCGGCACGCCCTCCTGCAGCCGGTCCTCCACGCCCGTGGCGCCCAGCAGCGTCAGCGCGCTCTCCAGCCGCGCCAGCGACGCGCGCAGCCGCCGGTCGCGACCTGCCGCGAGCGAAGCGGGGCGAAGCTTACATAAATACACAAGGACAGCTGTCCACGAATCGGCCGCACTCTTGATTTCCTAACTTGATAGATCGTTAGAAATACACCACCGCGCGATTGCTTCATTTGACGATGTTTTAAAGTGCGATTTATGTTTATTATAGATTAATAGACGATTGTCATAAGTAACGCTAAAATTGAAACTTTCATTCAAAATGTACTAAAAGAAACAAATTAAAATACAAAGCTGAATGTTGTAGAAAAACGCGTAAAGATTTCTTTAACGATTCTACTAAAGTAAAGGGCGATCAAGAAAAGGTATTGTTGGAAGTATTAAAATCAATGATTAAGAGACACACGTACGACGGTTTCGAAAAATTGAATGATTGTCATTCAAGTCATTTTTACAGAAAGAGCATCATAGTACTTCCAATAAAATAGCAAGGAAATAGGTCAGGTAAATTTTAGGACGAAAGATATAAATATTATCCAAGATGTTGCATTTTCTGTGATAAAGCTAATGTTTAGCAAGATATTGGTAACATCCATTAAACTCACCTTCACCGATTTCGGAGGCTCGAGCATGTCCTGCTAACCACTCTTCCCACAAAGCAGGCGACATGGTACGTTTCGCCATTACCAGCGTCCGTAGACCCGCGCGCGAGTATTCTGATAACAAGGACCGAGTTCTCTCGTAAGCGGCCGATTCAGGTGAGCCCGCTCTTATTGGCGCTAAGGCGCCTAATACGGTGCTGTCTGCGCCTTTAACGTATAACACCACCTGTAAGAAATAAGTTAATTGAAAATATGCTTTCTTTTATTATTATTGAAATCAATGCACAAAATTTTGCAGTCACTATATATCGTGTTGATTGTGAAATCTTACTGTTTTTCGATAATGATATAATCGATCGAGGCAAATGGTCTAAAGCTTTTTCAACAATGTAAAATATATGTAGGAAACGTGACAGTGGCAACTTGTTCATAAATTGTATGTATGTCCAATCACAGTTACCTGCCCAGTAGTCATGCGCATCGCTACCGACATGCACTTCCGGTTGGAATCGAACTGCTGCACGCGCAGCACCTTCATCTGAGACAGTTCCCCGCAGATGCCCAGCTCCACGTCGTCGGGCGAGCGGCTCCGCAGCTCGTAGCCGTAGGCGAGGGCCGCTTCCGCTAGAGCCAGCTCGTCCGGACTTTCGGCTTCGAATCGCGCGAACTGGCACAACGGGATTCAAATGTTTAATTTACCAATATCATTCTATAGGTAAAAATATATCTTAATATTAACGGTCACTTGCTATAACGGTGAACGAAAACATCGTGAGGAAACTTGCACACCTAAAAGTTCATAAAAAAACATGTTCTTTAAGGATGGCAAATCTGCCAACCCGCACCTGGCCAGCGTGGTAGACTATGACTTTAACTCTCTCACGAAAAGGGTCGAGAGAAAAAAAAATACATCAGTAGCAATAAATTCACAACCGTTTGTATAACGTAACAAGGTCATGCGAATAGCATTATGCGACTGAAAACTTGACCTACATTAAATGAAATTCAATAAAACGGAAGGGAAATATCAAGACAAATCAAACCAGTTTTAACTAGCAACGCGTTCGCCGCACGTCCGACTTATTAATAAGCAAACTTGATGGAGTAGGCACTATTCGCTTTTACACGGAACAGGTAAATGAGTTCACTTTTGTGAATATATCCAGATCTATTTTTACAATGCAAAGTAAATTGAAGTGATCTCAATTAAACTAAATTTGTGGTTTTTGCATACATCCGACGGCGGCAGAATAAAATTAGGGCCGTTGAAAATGAGATTCTGTTCAAATTAAAAAGAAAAATGAAGATGTTTGGACTCTTTATATCCACCCAATTTAAATACAGATCAGATCAAATCGTTAACGTTTTCAGTCCGGACGTAAATCAAAGCCTAGCTTTTGTGGCTTTATCTTTAAATTGTTATGTAGAAATCTACCCAGAAACCACTCCGTAACAAGGAAAGAAAAGTATAACTTTGTTCTTTATTTAATCAGCAAAAAATAACCAAATAAATTCCTTACAAGCACCTTGAATTCGCGTCGGACCAGTAGTTAAACTTAAAGAGATGGTGTTGTTTTTAAGAACGATTAACTTCGCTGTACCATATTGTGTTATTAAACAAGCAAAGTAAAAATTTTTTTAAACCTTATGAATTCCGTGATTGTGCCCAATGACGCTACTTACAACTGTCCGTGCGACGAGCCACTCATGTTCAAATAAAAATGATCTATCTACACGCAAAGTTGAACCTTGAGCTTTATTTATTACCATCGCGTAGCATAAACTAGTAGGGACCGGACACGTTGGAAATGTGAAAGAATATAGTTGTGGGACAGATAATAGTTCCATGTTTATTTTAACTACTAGCGTCATAATATATCCTAGTGCCATATACATATATATGGCCGTGGTCGTCTAATGGTCGTAGTCCCTATTTTGTAGCTAATTTTATTCGATGATTATTGATCCACGCGGTAGAGAAAAATCTTAACTGATCTCAAACACTTAATAATGTAACGTGACAAAGACGATGCGTTAGTCTACAGGCTAAAATAAAAATGTCTCAAACTATTCAAGTATATTTCAATTAAATTAGAAAGATAGACAAAAATTAAAACAAATGTGACGTTATTAGAATAAGATTTTCCAAAAAAATATTCAACAGCGACAAATATTACATATCATGTTTTTGTTTTCTTGTAAGTTATATCCAAATTACAACTAGATTTGTTTTCCCAATGTACCTAACATTGGGAAAACAAATCAACATGAGTTCAATTTAATCATACCTGTCAATATCCAATTATATGATGGGCAGGGTAGATACCCAATATATAAACGAGACTACACTTAGTCGATATAATTGGTACTGGAGATGTCACTTTAATACAGACAGAGAAAAAAGGATATTATTAGAGATTTACAATACTTTTTTCAAAAATAAAAATAACAATACGTATTTAATTAGGACACCTGTACTTCGGCCGAAGTGCTGGGTTCGCTGGAGTTATCGTCTTTACTGCCGAACGGGAACTTGGGGAGACGTATCCTTAATGGCGACGTGGTTGACGGCGGGGGCGACGGCGTGGTCGATCTTGACTCCGTTAGCCTGGAGTACCTGATAAGTTAATGTTTTATTACGTTCACACTATGTCGTTTATTTACCACAAATGAGAGCAAAAGCTGTTTATCTTACAAATACACAAGTCCAGACAAATATTCTTTTATGATAAGTACGTCATGTCAAGCCTGTAACCCCCGAAGAGTTAGGCTGAGGAGTTTAGTACGCTGTCACATTTCACCAGTTAGGTTTACGTCACATTAAGGAATAGGCGGTGACTGTATTGCCATACACCGGGAACAAATCCAGACTCCGAGCCATTACTAGAAATCTCGACTAGAAAATCTAGGTTAAACAAGTCCAATAGTGCCCAATCTGGGATTTGAACCCAGGACCTCTCGATCGGCAGTCGCACTCGCAACTACTCGACCAACGAGGCAGTCAGAATGATAATTATTGACAATTATTAATTATTACGACGATTATACATAATGTTAGCCTATAAACCGTAAACTTATAATTCTACGATTTGAAATTGTAACTTAAATTGCATTGGATTATACACAGAAGTCTGGTGAAGTATCAAAAATGTCAATCCACATGTCTTATTGACAGTCATTCATTTTGTGTTCTATCATAAAAATTACTGTGTAGGTGTTAGTAGCTTAAAATATGTATTATTTTACTTATAATAGCTTTTGTTTATTAGTACAATGGACCCACGGTTCTTAGCTACAGTTGTACCAAAATATTGGAGAGATTAAAGAAACATTTTACAACAACACGCTCATTGCTCTTTTATTATTCAGTCTCTCCTTTATTATTCAATCTGCTGCCTGACGCCTGAAATTTACATGAAAAAGTCTTGAACTAAAAAGCTGCACTACTTTTCCAAATTGAACACTGACTTGTCATTCGAGCGAAGCGTGCCGTTTGATCGCGAGGGCTTCTCCGCCGGGAACTTGTCGCCCGCGCTGGAACCGCTCAGCTGCATCTCGTCCACATGCGGCTGACTCACTACCACTGTGTTGCAAACCGCGAGGACCAGCAGAAACTCGCGAACCTGAATCCACACATGTTCAAAACGTCATCACTTAACTCATGTAAAAAGTATGGTTTAAACCTTCACATTGTAGCTGTTTGAGATAACACTATCAATGCCATGTAATCTCGACACCAAGCCGAGTACAATTACCTACAGAGTCTAGTTATCATTATACCCGACATTAAAACATCCATAAAATTGTTGAATTTCAATTTCGATTTACCTTCTGCGTGTGTTGGGCATCGTTGCTGTCGTGTAAATGTTGAAGCATTCTTCTATTCGGGGACACTTTGGTGATGGGTGTCACTATTGGAGGAAGATCGCGCGACGGCTCCGCAGGCGGGCCCGGCGGATGATCGTAGTCCACGCCACCAACCGTACACCGTCTGAACACCATCTTGTTTTCGGTCAAAGTGCCCGTCTTGTCACTAAACAGATAATTTATCTGTCCCAATTCCTCCGTAATATTCAAAGCTCGACATTCAGTTCGTGTATTCGTAACGGGATCGTACATTTCTACATCTTGGTGAATATGATAAACCTGAAGTAGCTTCGTCATTTCTATAGTAACGTACAGCGAAACCGGTATCATGACTTGGAGCACTATTATGTAAGTCCAGAATATTAGCAAACCCTCGTAGTCGGATTTTACAGCAGAGATGATGAATGGCGGTGTTTTGTTTAGTGAAGAACTGTATTGATCCAACCAAATCTTACACCCGACGGCTCCCGCACAGCACAGGAATAGTAACACAAGAACGCACCATATTACATCGGTATTCATTTTTCTTTCCAGTTTGGAGCATTTATAACGCGGTCCACCATTGTTAAGCATGGCTTTCGTTTCATGTCCCGCATACACTACGATACCTTCTACATAATCCGTATTTTTGAGCGTGCATTCTCTAAGTAGCAAGTTTTCCGAATTAAGTGGAACGCGATCTCCATTGGGGTGAGATATCGTGCCAGTAAATCTGTATATTTTCGTCGAAGGTCGCTCTACTTCTACTGAACTTCTGAATTTTAATGGACAAAATTCTAAGCGCTGAAACAATGAATTTGAAATTGTATTTTAAGTAAACAAACAAATGTTACCAACGATATTTCAAAATTTAGCCAACTGGAGTAGCAGTAGGTATGTCAAAGTCCACTGGCAGATAGCCTTGGCAAAACAGTAGAAAACCGGTCCATTCAGAGAGCAAAGCATTGTGCGAACTTGTGAGAGATTATGTGCAACAATTATAATTCAAACTTGAACGGATGGGACAGGTAAAAAGTTATGTACATATATATAAGCATGTACATACTTTTGAGCCAGAGTAGTACCTGTGCACTTGGTCCATAACATAAAAGCAGTACACAACCACATGCCTAACTGATCAAAAGCGCAAAAACGAGCGGTATTGTTTCACTTCTATGGTTGCAATAATAGTGAAAGTTTCTCACGCGTTCTTCAGTTACCGCACTAAACTGGTCAACGACGATCGAGCATCGCTGTTATTTGCCTATCGGATTGCGTGTTCATTTAGTGTGACAGACGGAAAAATGAGGTTGACCACAGTCAAAGTAACGGTGCTGTATTTAACTGGTAAGTTGTTCTAAATCATATTGCGCAATTGAATGCCTTATGCTGGTCCTCTAGATTATTGTAAAACGAACGTCATGTGCGTGCCGTTTTTAACGTTTACCTCGTTCGTTTGTGTTCTATTTCCTGTTGTATTATACTGCTCTAACATATATCATAATTGAAGATTGAAAGAACAGACACAAAAGTCTCTACTAAAATTTTTGGTCATTGCAATAACATTGTCGTACGAATACCGGAGCTCTATTCTTTAAAACATTACGCAAATTTACTTCATTTTACAAAAAAATAAGAATGTCTAAAAGTGCACACAGGTTCAGTTCGATTCTACAACTTGTCTCTCCTCTGGCTATAAATAATTTTAGATGTACTAAGAGCGTTATGAAGTTTAAGAATCTTATTACCTTCTCCCTGAAGCCGGGTACGACGACACGCTGTTTCAGATTGGTCTCACCGTCCAGGTTGCAAGTGTCCAAGTAACATATGCCCATGGGGTTGGAGGAGTGCAGTAGAACCATGTCTGCGGGTATCGCCTCGTTGTTCGACAGGTGAACTATGTCGCCAACTCTCACGTCCCTCCATTTTACTCTTACGTACCGCTCCACTGATCTGTGGGAAAAAGTAGGGAAAATACTAAACGTCTGGCTGGTGTATAACAAGTTTTGTTAGAACTCCAATAAATTCACAATAATGCCAATTAATTAGCATTTTATGAGATAACGTGTTATGACTTGTGATTAAATTCACAACAGCCAACATCGTTAAGACGAAAATAGAAATAACTGCCTCGTTGGTCGATGGTTGCAAGCGTCACTGCCGATTGAGAGGTCCTGGGTTCCAACCCGGGTTGGGTACTATTGGATTTTCATAACTAGAATTCTAGTTAAAATTTGTAGTAGTGGCTGGGAATCTTGGTTTGTGCGTAGTGTATGGCAATAAACTCGCCACTTATTCCATAATGGGGAACAGGTACGTTTACTACATGAAACTACTACATTAAATGCCCATGTATTTTCATATACACACAAACCTTACGTCACGACGCTTTATCTACTATTTGGTAAAACCAGTAATGCTAATAACTTTATAACGAGAACATTGTTACATTTACAGTTTGAGCTGACAACAGCTAATCTGTTGTCATAAAAAATGTTGTAAACGTGCAATGACGGTTCGTTCGAAGGTGCGAGTATCAACTATGTTGAATAAGAGTCAAATGTTAAATTAATGTAATGTATTGATATTTGTTTTTAATATTTACTACAATAGGAACATTGATTTACTTATGTAAATGGATACTAAATTACTATCACTGGAATCATTGTCCGCGAACAAAGCGTTGTTCAAACGATGATTAAACGTGACCGTTGTATAAGTGGTAACGAGGTTACAATGTGACAAATAGCTATCTTAATATTTGCAATTAAACGTAACGTCACGCCTGTAATCGTCGAAGATGTAGGCAGAGGAGTGTGGTACACTCCCACGGTCTACCAGATACGTTTACGTCCCAAAATGGCCTAGGGGGTAAGCCTATTTCCCTAACTCAAAAGTTTAGTTACATAAATCCGATAGTACCTAAAATGTACCTAAATAATATTTTCAATTATAACTTTATGCTGATATCTTCAGTTCTCTTCCAATGCGGTGATCCTAATCGCAGAGAAGAATTGTATTTTATGGCTTTAAATATATTTGATTCGAATTTTTACTAAGATGAATAATAATCATGTAATGCTAAACATTAATAATACATTTCCCAGTTTGACGCGGTAGCCCTGAAAGGGGCAGTATCATGGCTACTACTCATTTTGTCATACAGAAATTGTTAAGATATTCATGGATCAGCTTAAATGGTGTGGTTCCCGGTTGCGTGTGTATGCTAGAGGCGGGAATATCAGTATCAGTAGTAACGAGATGTCTGTAAGTAGTTAGGTCATATGTTAACAAATTTATTACAAACCGCTTTTATACAACCCTGCATCAATAGGACTCATATGTACTAACAGTTCTATTCACAATTTATACCAATTGGTAGTATTATTGATAAGTCAACAGTGAACATTAATTGGAGTCACACCTATGGATCTTTTACGGGTTAGTGGCGGATGTACTCGGCGGACACCGGTGACGTGTGACAGTTCCCGGTTCATTCTTACATTATTTACATAAAGAAGTTAATTCAATTCAATTCTTCAATTTATTTGTTTGAGGCATAAGGTTTACAAGTTGGAGTACCCACCTACCCCTACCTACCCCTGAAGCTCTTACAAACATGTTAAATTACAGTTTAAATAATCAATAACACAACTCCATATAATTTACATAATAAATAAATAAAAAGTAATGTCAGTGTAATAACATTATAGTAATTCCAATTAATACCTGTATATGTTACGCTATGAAAATAAAACGTTAAATATGACTACGTGTCTTCTATGAAATCGAGTAGCTATTACGTGTGCAGTGGGAGTGGACGATTCCCATACATAGTCATAACCAATCAAAACTATTACAATTGCTTATAAAGCAGGTAAAAATGTTATATCTGTATTAAAATCAAGTACTTATTCAACAACACTTGTATCACATCTAATTCCGTGTACATACAATTTTACACTGTGTGCAAACTCTAGAAATAGATATTCATTTAGGACTACTGCGCTAAAAGCAGGTCAAGATGTTTCCAATACTTCTAATAACAAGTTTTATTGTAACACCTCGCTAATTATATACATATATTTAGTAAGCAGAATTTCTTTTTAACTTATTGTAAATACTTTTACTCATTTAATACAAATACCATTCTTAATGCCTGTCTCGTTGGTCTGATTTTACGAAGCAAGCGCGACTGCTGATCGAGAAATCCCGAGTTCCTAGTATTGGCTCGGAGTTTAAATTTGTGCCCGGTGTATGGCAATAGGTTCACCCTCTCCCCCTTAAAACGTAAACGTAACTGATGAAACGTTGCTACATTACTCAAATCTTTATTGTATTGCACTTGGTAGCAAATGATTAGTGACATCTTTGTTCGTATTGTGAGGGTAGTTCGTAATGTAAAATTGTCTACTGCTCAGTGAGAGGGTATAAGTAACGGCAACAGGTGAGCAGCTCGCATGAGACCGACGACTGTCGAAGCAATGTCATTATTTTAACAAGTGATATCGGCGGCGGTATCGCTTGGCGGGCGGACAGTCGGCTGTTCATTGTCCGGTCGCCGCGCACAAGCAACAGGTATCTACTGACACCATCGGCGTACCCCCTCGCTGCACGAAAAGAAAGCGAACAGCAATAATAGCAAATCAGTTCCGAAGCTTTCACTTCTTTGTTATAATACATTTTAATCAAATTTTGATTCAATTTTATTTCGGTGCATCGAAGTATAATAGTGAATATTTAAAAATGGCCGTGGATTGTAGGTTAGTTTTTACATTTATTCTGAAAAAATCTGGATTTTTTTGTTTTGCCTCACAAATATTTCGTGGTAGAATTTTTATCCAAATTAACTATACGCAAGCAGTCAATATATGTATATTAAAATTGGAAATATTACAAAGTACCAAGAACCTAGAAATAGTGATAATGGTCTTTACTTTAGCCATAATGTTATGTAATAATCTATATATGTAAATATACGGATTTTTTATATTCGTAACAGTCGAATAAGGGTTTTAGTAAAATCCGTGTAGAAAATATTTTTAATTGCATTTATAAGTAGCATCGTTCAGGGTAAAATAATAATTTTACAAATTTTACCCCAATTATGTCATTTCGGTATTAGCCCGACATTAAATTACGGTTTCGACTTTAGCTGAAAATTGAGTTTTTATCAAACACAAATAAATAAATAATCAAATAGGCAAACAATCAATTATTTCTAAATAAAAACTGATTAAAACATTTGCTTAAGAACAATGAAATTTTTAAAAGTAGCGGATAAAATTATTTCTTTTTGCCCATATGCCCCCAGCAAAGCCAGAGAGTAACAGGTCATTGTGAACATCATAATGCTTAGCCTTATCAAGCTAACGTGATAATCTCGAATGTGCAAAAACCCAAGCGGTTATTAAATGTGAACAAACATGTCCACATGTAAAATACAGAAACGTTCAAATAGTATTATTTAGTACGTGTGTAAACTGCAAAACATTAATAGAATAGGTACATTTCAAACACAGGTTAAATTATAATAAGCCCCTGCCATTGCCCCTGCCCTCCCATTTTTTTAGATGAAGCAGTGTACGAGTTTTTAAGTAAAGTAAGTAAAACTTTATTTATGGTTAGTTATCCCAATCCTGGAAGGATTGGGAGACTGTAAACTAACTATCTTGAGTTCAAATCCATGACACGAGACTAACTTCATGAAGTCATTATTATTATTAGGATTGAAGTATCGCTAGATGTATCTGTGCAGACAATGTCAAAGGTTACACTAAGGTAACGCTCACGCGTAATGTAAGTAGTACATTTGTTAAAAGCTAATTCTGCGGGGTGAAATCACCGGGGGGCAGTTGATCCCCTGAGACTGTCCGGTTAAAGAGGGATACCTC
>DVOY01000152.1:0-13781 GCA_018237585.1 Apyrrothrix maculosa | reverse complement strand
TAATAAAAGTGAAACTAAAATACACAAAAACTTAAATTACTATTATTTTATGACCCTATATTTTTATGATCCTACATGTATTTTTATATCACTTTCCATCAAAGTAGGTCTAAAATGGAATCGAATTAAATGCATTGACCATTGTCGATTGCAATGGAAAGTTGCCACATTTATCGAACACATGTATTTCAGCTACAAAGATATGTATATTAATTTACGATTACATATTTGATATTAGAGGATATTTTACTTAAGTATATTATTTAGTGTAGTGTAGCTAACAAATTTGACCCACCAATACTTATACACTATAAACTTAAATACTTTATAATCGTGCATAACTAAAATTATAATAGGATTCATAAAAAAATTTAGAAGAGAAAAAGCTTTAAAATACAACAGCATTGTTACTGGGTACAACATGAGGTGCTTTTTGAATCAAAGTTCGACATATAAAGTTGACCATATATATAGCTTCAATCGGTTTACCCGCAAATATACGCATGGAACAACGCCAAGTAACGTTACATCGGATTGTCGGTTACAATTGCATAGTTACGGCCCTATTTGATCCCAAAGCTATTAGTAACTTGATCCATGTTTGAATATGCGTCCAAACAGCTTATAACATTATTTCTACAATTAATTTGAAATGGGGAATGTAAGGAGGTTTCACGACTGACGAAAAGTAGTAAATTACTATTAACACAACTGGACACACAAAGGAACTTGATGCATGGTTTAACTTTAAAGTCATACTGTATATTCGTGCTCACGATGTATCCATTGAATTGTATAATAGCACATGTCAATAGTCATGTAAATAAACAAAATAAAATAATGTGATTTGTGACAAAATCATATGAAATTAAAACATTTGAAAGCAAACAATTAGATACTATTTCGCTGAGTGTTACAACAATACTCATCAAAATTGCAGAAAATGTAAAATAAAAAAGACTGTATGTACTGTTTTACGAAATAATTTGCGCTGGATATTATCCGGTTGGAATGTAGATGATGCAGGGGGAATCACCGTGCAGAATTACATTTTTACGATCAGCTCCACTGTGAGCGCCCAATCGATTTGCCAATAGACACGATTGGAGCAATGCCAAGTGTAATTGTGTCGTGGGCTTAGGTAGTGCCACCCGGGTTGCAGCAAGTGATAACATACATATTTTTGTATTACCAAGTATATACTTCTAATTTCATTCATGATTATACCTCCCGGTGCATATACGTTTCACTGAAATATATTCACCAAACTGACTAATCTTTCAAATGTATGTTGATTTAATGGAATAATAATATTCATTGAAACAATGAGATTTCTATTTTAAGAATAAAATGTATTTCATCCTCATCATCAACATGGTTCGGTTCCATCCGATTTGATTGGTAGGTGAAAAATAAATCCGCTGGCGTTGTCGTTCAATGTCGCTTTGTAAGATGGAGACAGTGCAGTGGAATAGACTAATTTTAGACAAATTTTACAAACCATTGCGGAGAATCGTAAGTGAGGAATTTAAAAAAAAATAAACCAATATACACTAGACTTTGAAGTAGCTATGCCATCGTCACTTATTTATTATTGTATTAGAAGCTAAAACGGTAAAGAAACTGTGAGATAACCTCACGGTTAGGATTTCCAACCGACAGCCCATTGCGGTAGTTGAAAAGTTCTTTTGATGAATTCTCTTGTTACGTATCAATTTATCGGCTTCGAAAATTATTGTCTATACATTTACAAGAGTTACGAGTTCACTGATTTAATCTTATCGTTCGTATTTATGGATAACACAATTAATATAATCGTATTCTGGAATTAAATGAAGCATATAATTGATTACGAGAGCCAGTGAACTAGGCCTGGGGATGACAAATATAAATAGCGTAATACACCGAAGGAACTTGACTATTTATCAATTAATTGGAAACGCTATTGCTTTCTTAATGTAATTTACTTTAACAATGTGATATACAATACAGTTACAAGTACAACCACTTTTATGTTCCATTGCAAGTGGTGATTTTTCCCGCCAAATTGTCAGAGACCTGGAACACGCTGCACAATGCTACTCGAGTCCAGATTGCTACAGCCATGGGATAGTGGCCAAATAGTTTTAAGCGCTCTGTATGGCCTTTATGCATAGAATGACATTATCATCAAAGACATGTATGACTTAATGCATAGAAAGACATTATCATCAAAAGATTACGACCGGGACCGAGATCTCAATGTAGATAACGTATTTATAACAGTAAAAATGTTTAATCAGTAGTAATATTTAATCTATTTAAATAATAAAAATTATTCCCCATTTTCCTGTTATTGCTTTATCACTTTTATAATGTATTAATTGTAATGTGAACGTGGACGGAGCCTCTCCGAGCGACATATTTGCCACTGGACCACCAGCGTACCGCAGGCAGTCAGACACGATGACTGGCTTATCCTTTCGGCACGTTACAATACATTGCCATCGATATTCTAAGAACAAAGAGATTCGAATTCCATTGTTACGATTAGCTTTTACTAAACTATCTGTTAATTTAATTGGTAATGAAACTAATAAAACGTTTGATTATTTTACGAGATATGCTACTGAAACTGCTATACCACTGAATGAGCAGCTTTAAAAGGTTTAACGGCATTTGAACACGTGGCAGACTATGACCTTACCTTTCCCATTCTGAGAGGAGACCCGTATTTGACGGCGATATAATAAAAATGTGGATGATGATGAAGAGGATAACGAGGTTGTACAGTTATGAATCTATTCCAGTCCATATTTTCTTCTGGTCCCGTCACGACGGAATGACTAATAGGCATAATTATTTGCGAGTTAATGGACTGGAGCGACCCACTTACACTAGGAGGTCGGCAATTACTTTTGCTACAGCAGCATAAAAATAGGAGAGAACCGGAACCCGCATGAAATACGACACGTGTAACAGAGAGGTAAGAGCAGACAGACGCATAATAACCCTCTCCTGTTTCTGGTTATCCAATATACCTGTTATATTGCCTAAACATTCCCGAAATTCAGGTAATTGCCCCAATTTGCGCTGAGTCGGGCGCCGACAACCGTTAGTGTCAGATGTTGAATAATATCCGGGAATTCATTCCCTATGGTAATATTTATAAGGTCGGCTATAAAACTGATTGTACTCGCTATGTAGGTCGTTCCGGCTCGTAGGGAATAAGAACTTTTTTATACTTGGGCCTTTCAATATTGTTTCATCAATGCTATGTCGAGTAGGAAGTTTTGTTTGTATATTGACTTGAGATGTAATTGCTCTATTACATTAATAAGGGGCTATATGTCACAATCTTGTCGTAACGTCTTGTTAAACAGCGAATTAACAAAAGTCGATGATTTTCTTCACATAGGACTTAATTTTACCTCAAGTTAACTATTTTACGTGCAAGATACACCATAACCTTTAAGTCGTTGGCTGTATAACCTTAGAAGAATGAACGAATTTTGCTGCAACATTAAAATTTGTAAAAGAATATCAGCAACAATAAACTTTTATTTAACTAGGTGCATTGTTGAACGTGTTACGGAACGGAATACGTTGGTAAAGCTTTTCTAGTCTAAGAACTGGAAGGACAGTAGTGAGGCCTTTATATGCAAGTTATTTCTTTTGTATAACTTAATAATACAAACAGAACAGCTGAAGTTGCAGTTTAGTTTAAATACTCCCAGCAACTTTGATCACTTGAGAGAATGTGTGAACAACAGTTAATGTAGCGGACGGCACTGAGATAGAAGCTATTCTGGCACCCCTCCAGTTCTGACGACCTTGACGCTACTTAAATAATAAATATTTCTCTCTACCTTCCCTACATACTGGACGTGCTTTTCTGTAGTAGAAAATACACATACATACGTACTGTATTTCACAATGTATGCCAGTTTCAACTATTCGGCAGAAATATACATCTCCCTGTCATGTATTCTCCGAATTTCTTTAGGAACTGTTAGGTAAGTACATTAATGATTTATGTGTTCGCCTATTGGAGATCTTTTCAGTGTCAACTATTTGTGATATGGATTTTCATGAAATAAATTGTCCGTATCATTTCCATACATCTTTATTTTCTACTAGTGGTTACCTGCTATTCCACTAACGGTCTCCTGTTATTAAGAAAATGTACCGCCATCAAAGTAAGTAAGAATTATCTGGTTCTCATGATACCAAAGTGTATCTACGAGTAAATATGTATTATGTAGTAGTGCGTGACAAGCGAATAAGTAAACAGTAAAAATGGTGGGAAATTATTTGTTTGATGTCTGTAATATGATGCACATGACGTGTAGACATTCCCATTTGTAATATTTTATGTATAGCTTATGTGTCCGTTGCTATTATTTTATTACTGTGTATTTAATAGCCATCAGGTATGCGGGACACTAAAGATTTTTCAGAGTTGCAATATGTTTATTAGTAAAGTGAACCCTTAAAAGCTTCTGCTACGGTTAAACAATTTTCACACTCTTCAACTTCGACAGTTTCTGGTATAACAATGATGAACAAAGTATAAAATATACACTACCAATACATTTGTACGTACGATCACACGTTCAAACATACACCCTGCATCTAGTATAAAATGCAGTTTTGCTTTTTTAATAAAAAGTAATCATAAACAAGAAGAATAAACACTCTGACAACATGTTAAAATAGTGAATTATTTGTTGCTGACCACAGATATTATTATTATGTATCCTGTGATATACTTAAGTCCGTCTCAGTATTAGGTCGCTTACATAGTCTAGTATATATTCGTATTTATGTTTGGTTTTAGTGATAGTACCGCACAGTATTATTTTACTTGTATTTTATAACCATAAGTATGTCGCCGAGAACCATGTTATATTTTAGCTTCTTGTAACACTCTTTAATAATGTTTCTTGAGTAAATGTTTGGCGCAACTCCAAATATGTTAAGTTGTTGCTGGACTTAATCGCGACCTGTTTCGGAGGTAGCGAAGCGTGGGGTTCTAAGCTTAATTTAAATCTGATAATGTTTGGAGTAATCTACTAGTAAATATCACTTGGTTATATTCGAACTTATTTATTTCATAATAATATATATACCTATATTTCTCTATCACTTTATATCTTCATCTCACTTTTACTATACAGTAACGACCGGAAACAAAACGGAACGGAACGGGACGATTTTACTAAGTATAGCTAGATAACATAACTTTGCGAATATTAAATTAATATCTAAATTAACGTTAGGTATATGATTGAAATTATGTAATTCTAAATTACGATACTAAAAAAGGAATTAATCTATTGATAAAAGTAAAATCTTAACTAGGAAAATAGTACGAGTATGTTTTAACAATTTTATGTTGGTAGATATATAAGTAAACACACATTTTAATAGTTTTCTTGCGTTGACTACAAAAGCATAAAGCTCCATAATTGTAATTTTTGTCCTTATCCTACGGTGTAGGAGATCTGAGGTGACCTGATAAGGACAACAATTATCTCTATCTTATATTTATCTTATCTTAGAATATCTATCTTTAAAGACCTGATGTGCTTCCTCAACATTAATTCTTATAATTCGTTGATTACTGTCACTGCAGGTTGCCTTTTGAATTTCATTGACCTCAATTCGACAGCGGTATTTACGGAGTTATCGGATATATACTTCGTCAATTGTAGCCAATATAATTAATTATACTTTATTACTATAACTTTAACCTAATATTAATGCACATATTAAAATTTCACACCATGATGCAGACCAAATAAAAGTTTCTGCAATAAATTAACAACGCCATTACTGACACGCAAGACGTTCCTCTGTAGAGTGGAGATCGTCATTGGAAATAATCTCATTACCGGCCCGATCCAACAGGAAAGTTTTGGTTTCTTCCGCAATTACTTCTTATAAAACTTTTTCTTTATAGGTAAATCTTTATACTCTTTGTCTACCATCTTCTATGTTTGTCTTTTTTCCAACTAAAAACAAAGAAAAGTACAAAGTTCATTGTGCTATGGAACATTTTGTTAAGTATGTTTTTTTCTACATATTGATAGATTTTTGCATATAATGAATTATTAACGTTCCAAGACTAAAATTACAAGTTACACTAAATACACTACAGCTGTAGGCATAGGGGTGTAGTACACTCCCGCGTTTCACCAATTACCTGCCACCAAAAATCCAATAATAACCGACCTAGGAATGAACCCAGGACCTTTCGATCAGCAGTAGCGCTTGCTACCACTAGACTAAGGCAGTCTGCCTACCTCTTTGGGGAGTACAGGGGTGATGTTACGTTATACTATAGCGGTGATATGAACGTAATTTATTTCTCGAAATATCAGTACGTTTTTGAAGTATTAAAAACTAAAATATCTAAGTCAATAAAATATCTACATTATCATGATAAACGAAAGAAATATTTAACAAAATATAAGTAATGTTATTGCATTTAATAAATTGAGATTTTTCTATCAAGATACTTCCAAAGAAATAGACATTTATCACAAATCAATGACTCTTCATACGTTCCTAAAGTAATTACTGATACAAAATAGTGTTTTGTTTGTCGTAAAGTAGACATTGCAATGTCTAACCAATCACATCTAGGTCAGTGCAACGACAACTGGGGCTCCCGTGACGTCACATCCACATGAAAGTGGAGCAAATTATTGTAGCAATCTACGCGTGCTTCGAAGTATGCCATAAAATATATATTTCCATCGATTCAATGAAATCAATCTGATCTTAAAATAACATATATAATTAAATGTAAGTTACCTACTCCTTAACAACCGCATTAACTTGTCAATGCGGTTATGGTCATTACATTAATATTAAAAATGTTTATGTTATTGTGAATAAAAAAAAATTTCATAAAGTGAAAGCTAGTTTCTGGAAGACTTCACAAACACACTCATATGTTCCATAACTGAATTAGTGAGTTGAATAAACAATCAAAACAACTTATTATTCCTGTACGTATTTGGGTGTAATTGCGTTGGAGGGTGTAATTATTAAAGGGAAATATATGTACCTAATTTACGAAAATACTAAAGAGGTTACAGTTTCGAAATGTGATGTACTTCATGTGAAATCTCCATTAAAGAATCGGATCTTGATCATGAGCAACAATATCCCCTGTATCATTTTAGTTTTCGACGTCTTCTCCCAGAATGAAGAATGGTTAACACCATTGTCTGCCACGCAGCTCAAGTGCGGTTTGGGGGACTGCGCACGCTTCAGAGAACACTGGAGAACTCTAGTGTGCAGATTTACTTACGATATTTTCCTTCACCGTTCTGAACGGTGATATCTGATCTTAGAAACCTTGATCTTCGTTTAAATATTTACGTATAAATGCTTCTTTTGATAATATAAACCCGCCTGTATTTATTAAAATGAAATCTCAGGAATGTATTTATTAAAAATAATTCATTCATTCTCTTGTTACTTTAAACGAGACCTCGAGATTTGCACGAGATGGATATAACGACAATACAATGTCAGCAATAGAAAGAGAGAAAGGTCGACCGTTTTAATAAATGCCTTCTATGTGGAAATTGACGAAAATATGACTCGCGGCAAGAACTCCACTTATTACTGCTTTATTGAATTTCGTGACATTTCACCTTGCGGATAATACTACGAAAAAGAATTTCATCCGCCTAAGGGCGGTTACATTTTGATAAGCGGAAATCCAACTCGAATAACACAGAATAATAAAAAATGGCTACCTCGCTGGTCTAGTGGTTGCAAGTTCGAGAAGTCCTAGGTTCAAATACAGGGTTGGGTACTATTGGATTTTTCTAACATTTGGCTCGGAGTCTGGATTAGTGCCTGGGGTACGGCAATAGGCTCACTAACTATTCCACAGGAACGTAAACGCAAGTGGTAAAACTTGGGAGTGTATTACACTCCTCTGCCTATCTTTTCAGAGATTATACGCGTGATTTACGTTAAAAATAAAAATAACCTATAACTATATATACTACTGAAATAACACATCTAATAGCGGTACTGTCATTTGAATAGGCTAATACTTCTAGACTTATCGTACGACTTAAGTTCATGAGGTGTTCCGGGCAAGTTCTCAAGACAACAGTAGAAGGCAGTAGCAGCGGGTCAAAGGAATAGCTTCGAGTTGGTAATTTCAGGTAAATGATTAGGATCACTATCAATATGGACATGAGTTGGATACAAGTCAGTAACAATTATTACCATTTCAAAAATATACTTTTAGTTAGATACAGCATTTATATTTAGGTTCCATATAGTAAGCGACGCAATACTTGTTGAAGTTTTTAAAACCATACTTCAAACAAGATTTGCGAAATTAGATACTTTTCAACGAAATTTTCGATATTTATTCATTCTCAGCTGCGAGCGATTCATTATGGAAGGAAAAAAACCATTAACCATACACGCGTTTATATCAAAGATACATGAAAGCGTACAAGAAAAAGGCTCCTAATTATGTGATACGTTGTTTAAATTCCGCTTTTTCTTGGAGAGCATTTTCTTGCGACGACTTTAATTTTTGAGTAAATAAATATTCCGAGGGATAAAAAGCGAAAACGTTCTCTCGTTATAGGCAGTGCCGCCTCAGAGTTATCGCCTTGAAAAAGTTTAATCGACCCTAAAGTAATATTCTTTGTCTGAGAAAAACCGCTTTGGCATCTAGCGAAGCCTCAACAACGCGATCCTCTTTCGTTCAGTTAGGGTGCGTTCATAACATGTTTCTCAAAACACGGTTTCATACTTGCTACGTTTGCTATATATGATTTATTCTTATGTCCGTATGACCTTTGAAACCCTGAGAATGCAATTGAAATGCATGTATTTTTTGACATCCGTCCATGTCCATTTTGGCAAACTCCGTAGCAGTTTGGTATCAGTTAAGCAGAACGATTTCTCGTCTATTATAATTAGGTTTTAAGCGCAAAAGTTTGTTGATAACATATTTGGTGAAATAACAAATTTGAATATTACTTTGATCGAAACTCCTGAAGTAGCTGGAGTATCACATGGTGTCATTCATCTATCCATCAGCCTTTGGAGGCTCACTGCTGCACGTAGGTCTCCCCTAATCGGCGCTACTTCTCTAGGTCTGGGACCTTCCGGATCCGGCAGTATCCAGCTGACTTCTTCAGGTCGTTAGACCACCTTGGATGAGGGCGACATACATTGTGTAAAATCTCAAAATATTCAAAGGTGTTTATATGTAAATTCGTAAGTAGATTTAAAATTGTCGCTATGTGTACCAATCCTAATAAACACTTTTGTACGTTCAAATTTTTCATTATATCAAAGAGATACTTTCCAATAATATTACTCTTTATTTATTTAAGGAACTCCACTGGAAGTTATCGCTTTTGTAGATTATACTACCATTTCGTTAATTGAAGTTTTCGTTTCATTCCATTAATTTATTCCCTCTTTGTTTTTGTGACTTCAATGTTTTAATTCAAAGTTCAAAGGTCGTATTAAAGTGAGGACCTTTGCTTCTGTATTTGTTATTTAGGACTAATTAGTCTTCGCTGTTTCCAAATGTGTTTTTTTTTTTGGAATGGCTTCAGTCAACTGTTGTTTTCAATTTTGTTACTTTTTTAAAATAAAGGATTTTATGTTTTTTTTCCAACCAGCACAAAATATTCTATAATGATTCACTGAAGCTCAACGATCTTTGCTTTTTATTACAATATTGTCTTGCGTATTGTATAGGATTAGTGAATCATCACAGTGGTGTTAAAAGAAAGCGTCTGTTGCATAAAATATCATCTAAACTTTCGAAATCTATTTAAGACCCTTATCTATCTCATAACAATCTTTAACTCTCTATTCTAAATAGTGTGTTGATGTTACCTGGTTAACGAACCTTAGATAAATAAACGTTGATTACAAATTATCTTTGGGTGACCTATTTATTGGGCAGATAATAAAACATATCTTCCAGCTATTACTGTACGAACTAGAATAACTTAAAATTAATGATCAAGCTCCCTCAAAACTTATCCACCTGTTCAAGGTTTCGCATTGTGTTTTGTAATTTATAACGTCAATTTGGCCTCTTGGAAAATTCTCAAGAAAAGAAAATACCGCGAAGTATAATTTACGATCGAGGATTGTACAAGTCATTAGTTGAACAATTTAAGAACCTTAGACCTGATGTTGAAGGGTCTTTGCAATTTATCCATAGAAATAGAAGTGATACCTATATGAGCATATAGACATTAACAAGAACTCAGTTGGATTCTTAAAATCTCGATGTTTATTTATTATGACGGTCCTTTAACGTTTATGCCGTGGACTTTTCTTGTAAGGATACATCAATATTTTTCTCAAATGTGCAGAAATTAGCAAACAGTCCGGCTATAGGCAGAAGTCCTACTACCAGTCTACCTACCAGTCTACCTACTAACAGTCTTATTCCTATAGTAGTGTAATGTACTGTAATCGAGTTTGCTTAGCATTAGTTGTTAGCAGGACCATTACTTAGAATTAATAAAACATGTTAAATTAATAAGACTGTTACTAAGGTTATTCCAACTCCATAAATGAGTATAGTTATTTATAATTAGTATATGTCCTATATCAAGTTATTCACAAACTACTGAGATCTAGGTCACATTATTATGAGCAAAACATTTTTGCAATCATTGCTTCACGTTAGTAATTGTTTATTGCACGAGCATTGCCTGCGGCTTGATGTATACTTGTCTGTCCTATGTAAAGTATTAATCTGATAAATGGACTTATTATTACTAAGCTCACTCCTCGTCATTCAATTTAACTTTCGCTATAAAGCGGGTTCTTATTATATAAACGTTTTATAATCTACAAGACCGAAATTCACTAAACTAAAACCAACTTTTGTCCTCTAAATTCAAATCGTGCCCCAATTAATTTGGAAAGACTAATTACGTTGTGAAGTAATTTACGAACTAGCAGAGGTCTTACAAAGTTTCCCTCTATTTTGCTCTAGAAATACGATTTATTTGTTTACGCCTCCAGAACGCAGAAAGTACTACGGACGGAGCGAAAGCAACAAACTCCTTAAGATCATCTAATTATACGAAACTCCTGTATAATTGATATTAATACTTCCCGTTGCCTTCCGGACTCACTTATATACGAAATAGACGCACGTACATAACAATTTCTAGATTTGCATTAACTACAACATAGTACTGAACAATCTATTACATCTGTGCTCAAACATGTTCTGCCCGGTTTGAATAGCAATATATATTTAATACATTGAATAAGTATATAGATACCATAATGTGCGATAGGTGCGATATAAAAGTAAATGTGATATGTCTTTGGGTTCGTTTTCTTAGGGTTGTCACCATGTGTTGCTACAGATAAAGTTGCTTTTATTTTCTTTCCCGAAATCAATTTATTCATATTATAAAAATTGGAGATGTAAGAATCATGTTAAAAAATGAATTCCAACATAACGACTAAATCTTATGACATGATCCACCAGTTATCCACCATGGAATAGGCGGTGAGCCTATTGTAGTACTCGTACACCGAGCACAAATCGAGTCGGAGCCACTACTAGAAATTTAAAATCAGAAAATTCGCTTCGCACGGGTATAAAATATATAGCCTATGTCACTCAGTGAAAAAAATGATTCATATCGATCCAGTGGTTTTGATTTATTAATTACTGGCCGTGGCCGCACCCGTTAAATTTGAAGCAAAATTATATGCTGTAAACGGCCATATTGATCTATATTAAATCAACAATGTATTTAAGGTACTTAATTGGATAAGGATTAATACTGTATTGCTTAATATTGTTTCGAAAATAATCCATTATTTTTCGTAAAAAGTTAATGACAAAAAATGCTATTGTGGGTTATCCATAAGGGACAGATATATACCATCGCGAAGTTTTCTGTAGACCTTTTCAAGGTGTACAAATATTTAGTACATTATTTTGATAAATCTCGTAGGGTTCGGCCTGCGTTTGCAATGTAAGCGGAAAAAAAAGTAATTATTTACGACATCACGTTAGAAACCTCAAAAATTACTGTATTTCTCTAATCTATATTGAATGGTATATTATTATACATATAAACCTGCCAATCACTCTATCTATAAAAGAATAGCCGCATCAAAATCCGTAGTGTAGTTTTAAAGATTTAAGCATACATAGGGACAGACAGAGCAAGCGACTTTGTTTTATGTAGTGATCTTCAATGTAGTGATCTTCAATGACAGTGATTTTGACATAAAATTTTATTCCACAAATGACTACTATATTACTGTTAATAACAGATTTCATCAGCAAGTTCTCAAAATATTATAATAACAATTTACTATATCGATCGCAGGCTGTTCTAAGAAATTTTAATAACACCTTTTGTACGTGCTTTAACGAGCTACAATAGACGTTGTCTTCATTTTATTAAAATATAATTTCATACATCTTATTTCGTGGAATATCTAAAATTATATATGATTATTAATATTAACTACGTGAAGTGTTACGTACACTGAATTAAAATAGAATAAAATTATTCTTAGTCTATCTCGTTAGTCGAGCGGGATTATGTAATTTAGAATTTTTCCGGTTTTTCTAAGTTAGAATTCCTAGTAGTAGCTTGGAGTCTGGATTTGTGCCCCGTATATAGCAATAGGCTTACCCCCTATTCTATGGCGTGAGGTAGAACATAACAGGTGAATCGTGGCAGTGTTATACACTCCTCTGCCTACCCCTTCGGAAAGTACGGGAATGAATTTAAAAAAAACGTAGGAGTGGAAATTATCAATGTTATTAAGGTAGGTAATTATTTTTAATTAAAACCGCCTTTGGTAGCTTATGAAGAAATATTACTTCAGTAATGTATTTTGTATCCAGTAAAGATCCATTCTAATACTTCCGCGAGGCACCAAGGCACGTACTCGACAAAAAAGGTTTACACGGTGAAGTACAAAATCGGAATATAATTATTTAGTAGGTAACTGATAGTAATAGAGAAGGAGTTACGGTAGAGTTAGGTAAAGTGATCAAAGTTATACTATTTTTGCGACTTGTGTAGAGTTTGATTTGTATGACCCTACAAACAGTAACCTTTTTGAGAAGAAAGATTCTTTTGAGAAAAGAACCACTTGACAAAAGTCGCAAGGAATGCATGCCCTAAGTATTTATTGACGACAGTTTGATTTGACTTATATCAGCTACCAATCAACTGTTTGACTTACGAATTCAATATTTTATTCACGTTTAACTATTTGGACAAGCAAGAAAATACTAGAAATGATGACCCACTCATTTTAGTGCTTAACACACATTATATCTACATTGTAACGTGGTAATATTACTAGTATCACTACTGGTAATCTTAGGAAAAATATTCCAGAGGAAGAATAATTCTTATACATACACAGTATCCCGCCTATTTCTCATAGAGGTAGGCAGGGGTTAAGGATTTCTATCTGTTACGGTCTTGGCAGATCTCTTTCCTTTCTTTTACATCCATTAAACTCGTCATACATGCTCGTCTATCGAAGGAACTTTAGACCCGGCCTTCTTTTAAAATGCCTCCGATTTGACATATGTAAATATGTACGCCTAGGTCTGCCTCTTCCCAATCTACTGTAATCTTACACACGTAAAGTAAGTGTTTACTTTTAATCCTTGTAAAGTATAAATAATACTTGAGCTTTAGAATTAGGGCTGACAAAAACAAAATTGTTTAAAACAATTTGTACACAGTTTTCGCTTCCTATTTGTTTAAGGTACC
>DVOY01000151.1:0-13789 GCA_018237585.1 Apyrrothrix maculosa | reverse complement strand
TTACGTCTCAATATGGAATAGGTGGTAGGTTTATTGCCATACACCGGGTACTTAGCCAGACTCCGAGCCACTACTAGAAATTCTAATTTTTAGAAAAATCAAATAGTACTCAACCCGGGATTCGAAGCCAGCACCTCTCAATCCGCAGTCGCGCTTGCAACAAACACGACCAACGAGGCAGTCAGATGATATGTAATCCTTGAAGAGGTAAAAATAAGTTAATAAAAAATATTTTATTCATTATTGTAATTGTTAAAGTTGCTTATGTGCTACATTATGCTATATTGCTAATGTTTTCAGTTTACTTACAGTTTACATATTTTCAGTTTGCTAATTATAATCATCATAATCTAGATATAGGTACATGCATATATTTACGCCTCACGGGGTAGTCAGAGAGCACCAAATATGGTGAAAGAATTAACAATTAAAAAATTTGGCATTATCAATTCTCGCAATTATTTTTATTTTCTTAGTTGCAGTAGTTGATATGGACCAAAACAATGCTGACTGTAAAAACAAACAAACCTTGCACACAAAATTAATTGCATACACTCTAAGTTGTTTAAACTCTATTAATTTGTACATAATTAAGTTTATTCGTTTTTATTACAAAATATTATCTTCAGTACATGAAATCGAAACCGCTATGAATTTTCTAAGCTATAATACGAAGATTACTGACAGTAGGGTTACCAACCAGTAAATGAAGAATAATAAATATTCGTAATATATCTTTGCACAACCCTACGTAAACGGATGTAGAATTAAGTAGTGTTGCAAAATATAAACAAAGGTGCCAATTCTTAAATGTTCATACGAATTTACTCTCGTTAAATACGTTTGAAGGAGTTAGTTGCACCGCTCGCAGGAACGAGGGTTGTCTCGTTGGGAATGGAGAGTCAGAGGCGAATGTATAATGAATGACTACCTAGTTTATTTTTATTGCGATTTACATGTATGTTAATAGTACTACGAAAATCATATATACATTTTATTTTGCTCAATACGTTGTAAGAAGTTGATTTACTTAATGTAAGTTTGCGCTCGCTGTATTGTTAATTTGATCAGATACAGAATTGTAGAGTCGCGGACTAGATTATTTGAAACTCTATTTTTTGCTTATTGTTAAGATTTTTTTTATTGAAAAAGTAGCATTTTTGCTTGTAAATAAGTTGATTAAAAACAGGTTCACCCACCCATTTACTGCTCAAATGTAGAGTTGAAATATAAAAATTTATTTCTGCTGTATTTAATCAAATATTATTATTTTGTTATATTCTGTTAACCATTTACGCACTTGCATTTTTGCTTATTTCTATGAATACACGAGCAAAGAGGTTCTTGAATTTAGTGGCGGTTTTAAAAAATGTCTGGCGACTAGGAGCAGGATTGAGAGAGGTATAAATATTTAAAGTTGTATTTATTAAATTAATTTCATTACGATACAATTATGTAATAATTAAAATTATATGAATGTTTTAATTAGTTAAGGTTCACGGACACACGGAATCGAAGGAAGTGTTACAAATTATGCAAAATGGTGTTAATTACGAAATGTTAGTTCCGTTTTCCCTACAGCTAAATACGTATGAGTCTTTTCTGTAGTGGCATTCAGGGTTTTTCACTCCGAAAAACGAAGTAGAGTCATAGTTTTTTTTTGTAATTGTTGTATGAATGTATATGTTGTGTATTTCACTAAAACTCTAATATCTCGAATATATCATTATGTATTGGATTTGATATAATGCTTAATAAAATAGAAATATTTTCTCAGTTTTATAATTGTAGTGAGATGTGACTGAAGCCTGTTATGGAATTTTTATGTTATAGACGATTAGAAAGTTATTTCACAAATTGTTTGTTTTTTTTTTTAACTTTTCTGTAATTAATGGAACTTATTGTGTTCGACTGGGGTAGCTTGACAACTGAAATATCTGTCGTTTGACACGGAATTCTCAATTCTCATAAATTCTATTTTGGCATGTTGTCGTTCTTCCCTCAAAAAACAAGTTATTCCGCTCCTTTTTCCCTTTTGTTTTTCCTCTCAACATCCGATATATTTGCGCGACTTTGGAGTTGTAAAATATTCGTGTCATTCCCGGAACGCACTTTGCGAAGTGGAGACAACGGCTTTCGAATGACACGCGATTACAGCGACGTGTGAGTTGACCGGTCAGTTTTATTTTTGGTATAAGGAGTTTTGATCTGGAAATTATGATAACCTAAACGCACCTATCTCGTGAACATTCGAAGAATAAGATTGATAACCATAAATTGTTGTTGGCCTGTTGACTCAGTGGTTCGCAATGCTGCTTTCTGAGCCGGAAGCTGTGGGTTTGATTTCCATTCGAAACGAAAAAAAATGTGATGATTATGATTGTTCTGTGTTCAATAACTCTGTATAATTATGTATTCAAATCTTCGTCTATGTATGTTGATCAGCTGCCTACTTATGACAGTACAGGATGTGCCTAGCTCGGGATTAAATGGCCATATGTGAGATGGTATTACCCTAACATATTATTATTTATAATTAAGACCTATAATAGACACGAGCCTGTCTCTAATTGTATTAATTACAAATTAAGAAAAAACCGCATATAAAAACTTCGTTACAAAGTAAATAAAGTAAAAAAATAATTATTATGATAATGATGACGATAATATGCGTCATGATAAAAAAAAATACGACGCGATGTCTAATTAAAAACGGCTGAAGTTAAAACTGTGTGATTACATAAATTTACATAGTTAACTCGTGTAAAGATATTATGACAATTATAATATCATTGGCGCCTTAAATTGTTCCCATTCAAAGCGTATTCCGGTGCGTCATCGCGTGTACCGTTCCATGGCCGAGAGTGGTTTTCTATTCATTCAATACGCCACGATTCGACTTATTCATATAATTCTGCCGTGACGTTATCGTTTCAGTTTGCGGATGTAGAGCAAGCTTGGCGGCTTCTGGGAATTATGTAATCAATACCCGAAACCGGTTCTTGTACCGTATGTACTTACGTTGTATATATATTTTTAATGTACATACTCAAACAATACACGAAGCATTGTTTTGAAAATAGCTAAAATTCGATTGTAATTTCGGATTGAAATATTTTTTTTGTCCCGCACAAATCGGCATTCCGAATTTTAAATATGTAGGTAATTGTAGAACTTCACTCTCAGAGATTACTGTACCTAGACTCCGGTTCATTTTACAATTTTAAAGATGTATTGCTATTGTGTCAACAGCCCGCGTGCATTCATTCAATCAAACGACGAAGCGGCCGCGGCAGTAGGTAGGTGTACCCGCGGAGATATAAAAAGGCTCGTTGAGTCGGGACTCGAAAAAGAATTGCTTAGTAAAGCGTCGCCGGCGCCGGCGTCGGATTCAATTAGTCGCCCACTTGCGTGGTCAAGCTCGCTCGCTGCGACGCGCCTCGGGGTCGCAGATGGATGGTAGGTACCGAGTCACACAGACCTATAATTCACGACTCAAAACGGCCGGCACGTTGAATTTATTGTCCAAAACGCTGAATCAATTCTTCTTACACGGTGTCGTATTGAACACATTGGCGTATTAAACACATTGGCGTATTAAACTCTAATTCAGTTCACAATA
Source organism: Apyrrothrix maculosa (assembly GCA_018237585.1). Taxonomy (NCBI): domain Eukaryota; kingdom Metazoa; phylum Arthropoda; class Insecta; order Lepidoptera; family Hesperiidae; genus Apyrrothrix; species Apyrrothrix maculosa. Next base: position 10,167 of record DVOY01000151.1, on the reverse strand, counting down.
CTGTACGTACTGTAGTAGTTGTTTAATTATTGTCATTTAGTACGCTTTTAAATTTACAAGAAATTGTATACAAACGTATTAGTTACATTGTTTGATTTGAAAAGCTTAATAAAATTTGATCTTTATTGATTTGTTGTCGGCAGTCGCGCTTGCAACTAACACGACCAACGACGCAGTCGTATAATGTGTGCCCGCGTGTGCTCACTGGGCGTTTTAATACGAGTAATACGAGCTGTCACATTAAACGAGCATTATGTTCGATTGACGCACTGCACGACGGCGGTGTTACGAAACGACAGAATCGCATCTACTGTCTGAGCAATTTATTTATTTTTTAATGTTGTTGTTGATTGTGCTCTGTGGTATCGTATCTTTAGATAAATAGTCTATGTGTGTAGTAGGGCTTCTACGAACATCTATGTTTTATTGTCCTTTATTGACTGAACATTAGGATAACAATCAAGTAATTAAAAGTATGTATTGAACTGTATTGAGGTACTGAACATGACCATGGCTTTAATCCTTTTCCTTCTGAGAGGATTTTTGTATAGCAATGCAGCGATATAGAAGTGTTGATGACGATAAAACTCCTCGCGTTTATTGTTTTATTCTGATGGTCTTTTTTTATTCATAATGAAACTTTTTAATAAGATAGCTGTTTTTAAACGTGTAATTTTAGTGATGTTAACTTTGTTTTTTTTTGTCTTTAGGGTTACCAGCCACCGTCGAGGCCCGCACAGCCGTCCACGCCAAATGCACACGATCCTGATTCGGTAAATGCTCATTTTGTAATTATTTAAATTTCACTTTCTATCTGGCTCTGGCTGGCTGAGATCTGGCATTATGATATAATAAAAACATTCCATATTTAAGATTAATTTTAAAAGTTTCAAATATGATGAAATTTGGCCGAAAATGGTCATAAAAGTGTCTTTATTTTACTTAGTAATTATAATACTTAGTAATCAGTTTATCTTTTAAACAATAAATATTCAAATAGTTTAGTAGAAAACAATTATGATTTTAAGTTATTTCAATGTTAATATTTTTTTTTTAAATTAATTTGTACGTAAAATACTAATAAAACAATTAGTTAAATATACGATTTAACAAATTATTGTTATTTATATCAGATAAAATGTTACTTAAGTTACACATTTATTACTTCAATCTATAGTAGAATTAGTTGTATGGGTACTGGAGATAGTAGAATTAGTTGTATGGGTACTGGAGATAGGGAACAAGATGGCAGTAGAGCATAATAGAATGCTAACATTTTTTGTACTATAATTTACAGTGGCTTTAGGGTTACAGTGCTTTTAATTCGATATTATGGAGGAAGTAAACATTAATTTCGATTTCTGTTTTTACACGATATTCTATGGAGACTCTATCTATTTCATACTAGTCTAATAGACAAACCTAGAAATAGCAGCAGTAGACGAAATGTATAAGGAAATAAAATTCGTAACAGTAGGCGTAACTTATCGGCACATCACTTGTTATGTTGGTTGAAAAAAAATTGAAAATACTGTAGAATTTCTTTTTGTACAATATTAAGTTGAGTTTGTCTATACTCAATATTAATCCGACCTTCCCCTTTCCGCAAATGCTGTAATGGTACGAATATAGCTCGTAACAATAAAATCATAGTATAGGAAAATATTTCAAGAAACTAAACAGCAACTGTATTGCGAGTTGGATAAAATTTGAAAAGCACTGTCATTGCCAATATCTAAAAATGTTAGGCCGGCGACACTGCCGACACTTTGCGTTACGAGTTAGCGAATCTCTGCGACACTTGCAAAGCTTGTTAGTTGAACTGTGCCGCGGTCGGCGGCGCGTTCCAATACCTACTTTTCTACCTACCCATCTACCTTACTACCCACCGACCTACCTGTCGCCTGGCTGCATGCAGGCCACGTTTTTGAGTAGACGTTAATAATTTTGTTGTTTATATTATCCACTGTTCCCATTTGAATAATGAAAACAATATGTTATGTCCATCGCGCAAACGTTTTATTATGAGTTATTAATATTGTGGATAGTTTGATGTGGTAGTATTTATTTGACTTTATTCTGTCGTATGTAAACAATGAATAATTTGTACGAGTGTCGAATTCAAAGTCTTTGAAAGGTTTTTGTGTGAACGAATAAAAATACTGAATCGATTTAAATTCACCACATACAATAGTTTATTGGCGACAGGGTGGAGTAAACAGCCGACTTCTATTTCGGTTCGTGCGTGGTGGATAGTGGTCGCGGTGAGCGTAGCCAGTTGATTATTTTAGATTTGTATCCAAACATTCGCTACGCACCGCCGCTACTCACGTTTGTTTAACCGAGCCGATAGTCGTCAGAACGCATTATTCGATTGTTGCGTTGGCACATCAAAGCAATCGTGTGTTTGAGATAGGACACACAGCCCGCGGCCGCGCGCCGCGCGCCCTCTTTGTACGTCAGTATTATATATCTACCTACCCGCATTAAAAGGGTTCTAGTCCTCGTGTTCCAATTCAAATTTCGTTTTAATTTTTGTTTATGTACTCTCTCTCTTTACAGTATATGTTGTTTACAAAAAAATTGATTAAGGGTACACTGTTTTGGGTGTGACGATTTAAAATACATCGCAATGCCGAGTGATCAAAAAGTCGTCTGATTTAATCGTAGTACTTATATCTCAAAACAGATTTTTGTTATTTTTCAAAACTCCATATTCTAAAACTAGATTTATAGTTCAGTGTGTCAATACATGGAATAGGACAAATTCGAAGTTTGTTACACCATAAAAGTAATTAATGATTCTCGCAAATAAATTCTCATAAATGGTGGTGACGTGAAGTTGCGAATAAGGTGATCGGTAAAAATTTTGGAATCAAAGTCACATTTCTTTTTCCAAATAAAAAATTAAATCGTATAAAGTTAATTGTTCGATGGAACGTTAAAAGTGCATCAGTTGTTTTTTTAATATGCTGAGACTCGGCCCGTGGATGTGCTCCCGACGATACGGTACCGGCACAATTTTATCGATAAACAGATTGTTTGTTGACGACAATTTTAGTATGTATTTACTGATAAAAGTTCACTTACACTTGTAACATAATATGTTTTACTATGACACTTATTTAATTTAAACGTGTATCTAATCTATATGAATGACGCAACAACAAATGCCATATAAGTTTACAAAAACTCAATTATTTAAATCGTAACACATTTCGTCATGTACTGCACTCTAAATTGCGTCAGGTGTAGATAAAAGATAGAGGTTCGTATAGTCAACCCTATTCGTATAAAGAGATAGATTCGGCGCCGTTTGATGTTGATTGATACCGTTAGGCGAATGAACATTGTCTCGCGAGTCGGACCGGTGCTGGGGAGCACGAACGAGTGGAATTATTAAAGCCGGGTACTGCGATGTGTCGCTTTTTGTAATGAACAACATACCCCGAAATGCAAGGGGGCCCCGCCGTCGCACCGCACTGAACTAAGTACGCTATAGATACGTGCGACCCGCACCGGCCTCCATTACATGTGCAACGAAATTTTAACTCAACATATTGTTATGGGATTGTGCAGCTCGGAGATAAGCTTTTGATTATTTATTTATCTAACATCTGCGTTTGTTTTAGCTAGTGTCGTCTAAATGATACTTTGGAATGTCGGTAATTCTTTTCACATTCGTTTGGCAAGTTTGCAAGCAGTTTTATTATTACAGTAGTGGTAAAACATTATAATGACTTTAAAAATGCCCTCATAAATAAATTTGTTATAAGAAATACGAATAACGCATAAAAGCGCGCGAGCATTAAATCTAAGTAACAAGATGTGAAGGGCTGTAATTTGGATTTTTTATTTATGCAATTTCTTTTCAACGCCCGGCGAATGACAACTCAAAAGGAATATAATTCATCCTAGAAACGCAGAAGGGGAACCATTTGTAACAATGTATTTTTTACAATGCTCTTAATTAATGACATGAATGAACCCCTTCTTCTTGCTGCGACAAAGTGTTCATAGGAAACATTTATAACAAGACGGAGCGCCGCTGAGTCAGCGCGACCGGAGCTCATACAAATTGCGAGCACAAAGGCGACAACTGCACTGAAACAATAATTTTAAACGTAACACTGGAAATGTTACAGCGCGAACCAACTTGATATGTCATAAAAGAACTTACGTAATCATGTAAAAAGTATTTATGAAACGAAATGTAGCGAATGTAAAATGCGACGAGAGAGGGCAGGGTGCCGAGCGCGGGCGGCCTGCGCGCTGCACGTTCATAATAAACGAGATTGAGTGGGGCGGTGTAGACGCAAATGAATGACGGTAACAGCGGAGAGCGTAATCAGCCGACGGGCGACGTGCGTTCGCATGTGGGAACAATGCAAATACGTTTTGCGCCGAAAAAAATACCAGACGCGAATCGGTTCGAAAGGGCGAACCCTTTTACGTTGTCCAACATTTCCTCTAGATCGAACACGGCTATCGCCTCTAACACAGTACAGACTGACGTTACAGGTTTTTCGCTTTCCGTATGAATCGGAAAGAACATCATCAAGCCTGTTTATGTACAATAAATGGGAAGTTAATCTAATAAATTGTTGAAATCGTCGACAAAAAACATGTCTCGCCGTGTTTCTTTTAAAGTTATTAATAAGCTTAATATTAAATGAAATGAATTTTCATCGATTATTTATTGTTTTTATTGTCTGTACAGTTTCTAATTGCTCATATAACAAATATGCTGTTGTACTGAATAGAAGGAGTCTCTAAAATATGATTCTGCAACGGTTACACTTCATAAATAAATGATTAAAGACCATAAAGTTGTCTTTATTTACGTTGACCTCGGTGTCGGAGTTATCTGTCGTAAAAAAAACAAAACGCGAAAGGTTTTTTGTGCGATCCCTTTTTTATTTTTTTACAAGCTCAATGGCAAAATTATAAGAGCCTGGGGTATATTATCAGTGAGGTCGTCGTCCGCATTCTCTCTCTGAAAAGAGCCTTTCAGAGGCGCGCTACACAGTCGCGCCACTTGTCCGGTATCGGTATCGTAGAAGTCCGACTTCAAACGAAATAGCTCCGAGACGGAGAATTAATCTTCGTTTGCTGTGTTTCGCGCACTGCGACTCTTTGTAATCCGAGTGAGCCTTCACCGAAGCTTTACACAACGAACAGAGATTTATTTACTGATTTGCAAATATAGTCGTCGCTAAATTAGCTTTGGTTTTTATCAATTTGTGTTTGTCGGCCACCTGTCTATGGGAGATTGTCTAACTAGTCGTGCTTTTTTCTTTCTTGTACCCTCTTAACTGACTAGACTCTTTGATATGTTTTAAAGCATTTATGTATGTATGTTTATACGTACACTAAATACATTGAGGTGCAAAGCAAAATGTACCTTCGTTTTATTCAGACGTAACTGTTTTCGACATTGCCATTAAGTGCGACGGGCCCCACCGCCCTATCAACGCGCTGAGCCCCTTTATTTTCTTTTCAATTTGTATCCATGTCTGAAATGCCCTTACAAAAGATATTTATATCTGATAGTTGTCGATAGTCCAATTATAATTTAATCCAATACGTATGAGTAATTGTAATAGTAAATTAAAGCGTAAAATACAATGCAATGGCTGTGTTTAATTACAGCTATACGTGTTTGCGAGACCGAATAATAAATTTGGCGTTGATAAAATTTTATCGCGGGCCTATATTTTATTTAGGCGTTCGTTTGGACAGATGGATGGAGTGGACGCCGCATTCAGTTCGAATGTAATTATTGCGGTACGATTTCGATAATGCGCTGCGAGGTCGCTCGCCAACGAAATGTGGTCGGCTACTCGTTAAACTTGCATTTTAATAATTGATAGCGCTCCCGACACAAAGCAGATAAAGCCTTTTCATGTTATTTCATTTTGCAGCGCACGGTCGCGCTCTCGGAACAAAAGGTATTCATTTTGTTGAAAATAATAATTAGTCAAACGTCCCCGTGTAATGAATGCATTGAATTATTCGGATAGATGCTCATTCTTCGATATTAATTGAAACTTTTACGAAAAGTTCGCGTCCCGGTCGGTGAAGATCTCTGTCGCGCAATGTGCCTTTTCTGCTGGGATCCGTGCTGTAAAGATTCAACCCAATTATCGCGTACGTGGGTTGAACGGAGTGGGCTGTTTAATCGGGGCTGTAAAAAGCCTGCTTTACGGCCGGTAACGACGCCGTAAAACTGGACTCGTTGTCCCGTAACCATACGGACTGCTTCTTGATAGCCGGCTCACATTCGCGGTCTCCAATCAAGTCGCCCTTCGCTATTTATACCTGTGTCCGTGCGCCGCTGGTATTGTGCGCCTTGTTAAGGATATCACATTCGCTTTTGACGCTAAATGCAACGGCGCACAATATTCATAAGAAATTTGTGCGACACGTGAATGCCGTCGATTAAAACGAATATTTTATAATTCTCGATTGAAAGAGCTATAATAAAAATTTAAATCTTAATTTCACTTTCTGATAGTTTTGAAATTCCAGTTAATAAACAATTTAGCTATAAGAAAAAAATAAGAGTACGGATAATTGGATCTGAGGTAGTTTGGAATGGCGGTTCGGTAAGGTACTTCGTTATATTACTACCATAGAAAACATCTTTTAGTTGCCAGAAAATCTCATAAATCATCCTGCACATTTCGTACACGTAAAATGTTAATACAGCAAGGACGGGTGAGAACTCCTTTCTATTTTGTTAACAAACTGCTTCAAACAGCCGCGATTCTGTTTAATATCCGCATTTACATACATTACTTCACCATAAATGAGTCCCCAGATGTTGGTACACGCCTTCGATACGGTTCGCAGATTTACAATGTCGCATGCGAATGACATACGATTTTGATAGAATATATATGTACAAGTAAACTTTAGTGTAGTACTTTAGTGCACTGAGATCACTTAACAATCGTACACACACGCCGTAAACATTTGTCAATTCAGTAAACATTTCGTGCACCAAATACACATACATAAATCTAACAAAAACGCTTCAGCTCAGTTCGCCACGGGGCTTAATAAAACGACCGCGAGATACGTAAAGCGTATCGCGTGTTTCAGTGATGTTATGTTAAGTCGACACGGTGCGTTTATGACATCGCAGACAATCCTATCGCGGGCCCTCGCCTTACGGTTATTGTTTTAGAATGCCTACTCTAATGGCGAGAGGTGTACTGTTGGTGCTGTCGTAAAAGGGACCGTGTCGTTTTATGGCACACATCCCGGCTGCAAAGGAGCCCTGGGACGGGGTCTCGCAGCCGCCGTTTTGGGTGGTCGTAACCTGAGACCGCCCTCCGAGCTTGTTAATGAACTTTTATATTACACTGTAATGTCTAATACGCGTTTGCAAGTATTAAATTGCTTTTGCCAAATATGCTCAAGAGCAATGTTTGAATAAAGTAGTGACCTTAAAATAATAATAATAATAATACTAATAATATCATGGGTCATCTCCACACTCGGCTATCTAGTTTTAATGTGGCTGATAAACTAAATATATAGATATATTTTTATACCCAGACACAGAACCAATACATGTAGTCGTCACACAAACATTTGTTCTGGGTGGGAATCGAACCGACGACCCCCGGCGCAACAGTCAGGTTCACTAACCATTGCAGCAACGGGTCAGCCAATGTACGCGTGGCAGAACTAAATAATCAAATACGTATCGTAAAACACATACTGGTAACGCCTAACGTGTAATTGTTTTCCATAATTGCCTTCACTGTCTCCGTGACGCCATTGACCCCGCGCGCCGCGTGTCACCGCAACCATCAATCACCCGCTCGCCGTGACGAGCTGCGACCTGTGCCACTGCTCTCCTCCATTGCCGACCTGACCCGAATCTTGTTATTATGAAATTAAGAGTTGCGTCGCTCGACCACCAGTGTATTATTGTACACTCGTTTCCTTTTACATAACTCTTTTTACGTACCGTCGCTTTGATCGTACAACCATTCCACGTCGTCTACTTTTGCGTCCGTTCGGCTGGCTTATTCGAATACGTATCAATGAATGCGTAAAAAGGTAGTAACGATGAACTCTCCTCTTTATGACTGTTCAACGGACATATTCAAATGTCGGACGTGTCCTTAATGTGCGCGAAGAACTCCGGGAAGGCGGGAGGGGCGGAGGGGGGAGGGGCGCTTGAGCTCGGTAGAACAGACGATGCGTTTGTACAATGATGTCATCTGATTGCGACGAGAGGGCACGCCTCGCGCAGCGCGCTCGACTCGTGACCAAGACTTCGGACGACTTGTGCATGCCCAGAGTCAGTCACACACCAAGCTGAACAACAGTGCGCATTAAATCCCTGCTATTTCTCTGATTCGAAACAGTGAACCGGACAAAAACATTACAACCGAACTAGATCACAGCTGCGATATCGATCATTATGTAATGTTCATTGATGAAATCACTCGATCGGTGTTTTGAAGAGCCGCGCCGATATAATACGTTTCAGACGAGGCACGTTATTCGATTAATTGAATTTCGTATAGCCGGTGTTGTTTATCGGTAGTATTATTTACGCATGAAGGCTCTTAGTGTAGTGATGAGAATGTGTTTATAAATATAAAAAAAAACGTATTAGTCATTCGTTTGGTGATACAAAACGTATTTAGCGCCGTAAGCGTTCGGCACTGCCAAATTATATTACATTCGAAGCATATTTTATAATCGATAATTTATCTACAGGCCTCTTTTTCGCTGGCCGGAATCCAACTGGGAATCCCCCAACATTCAACAGACGATTTGATAATTATGGTCTATTGTGCGTGGCACAACGTAAACTGAGATGATCGTATTAAATATTCATCTCACACAAACCTACCTACTGAATGTTTGGTGTTTTGACGAATATCTTTGCACGTGGACAATCAGGGCAATGTCATTTATGTCTCTTTGTAGGTGAATGTCACACTAAGCTGTGTGTAGTAGTTGTTTGTGTATTTATTGTAAAGTTGTCGAGCCGCAGCAACCCAAGCCTTTCTTGTTTGAAAGTGAGAGTTCCAAGTTTCTGGGGAGCACGTTCCACGTCGTCGCATCGACCGACATCGCGAGATTTGTTTAGCTCACTGAGCCACATACGTATGTGTGTACGTAACGTCCGTATATGTGCGAATCCTCTCGTAAACATACGCAATTGAATATTCCATCTATTTAATACAATTATGAGTTGTTTTAGTCGCGGGCTTACATTTAGAGTGGGCGTTTCAACTTGGAAACGATGACGTCTGAGCGTGGTCATGACAGTGTTTTGATAACAATTACGCCCACGTTTTATCTAGCTTAGAATACGCAAGTGATCTTTTAGTGTGTATTTCGTCACGCGCAATAGGTCAGGAACAGGCGACAGTTTTATCGCGTCGGCTACCGCTGGCCTTTGTCAGTGACAAGGTTTACATACGTACGTTTTGACAATGCATAGGCTACTTTTTGCCATTCTTAATCACTTTTACATCGTTCCTTTTAGAAATGCTCAACTTCAGTGAGAGCAGGGGATGGTTTCAGATAATAAATAACGAGTGCAACGATTGCGACCGCCGCCCGGGACGGGTGTAAGGGGGTCTCAGGGAGGGGCCGACCATTTTAATGTCCCGACGCCAGACTTTATATTAAACATTCGACCTTGACAGTGGCCTACATCGACACCGAGACACGCACACACGCCTATTTCTATCCTCATGAAAAGAAAGTTCATTGAGTGCTCGTCACTTGTCGGTACTATAAATAATAAAGTCACGTGATTTAAACTCGCTCTGCGCCGCCGTGTCCCGGCTATTTCAACTCTGTTATCGTTGCTATGTTGTACCGTTGTCTCGGCCGAAGGTCGATCCCGCGTAATATTAGTTTCGTTTAGGTATTGTGTTTGTTTTTATTATTATTCGTTAATTCATTCATAAATGTTGGTTGCTAAATTTCTATTGTTCAGTCGGTTTGTTACAGTAGTACAGTACAATCATGAATAGGGTTCAATTTTTATTTTACATTAAATTGAGGTCAAATAGATGTTGTTACTTTGTGTGTTGGTCGTTGGTCTCTCGTTAGCCGTGTTGGTTATAAGCGCAGCTGCCGATCGACAGGTCCTGGGTTCAAATCCCGGATCGAGTGCTAATG
>DVOY01000150.1:0-13790 GCA_018237585.1 Apyrrothrix maculosa | reverse complement strand
TACAAAATTTATGTATGTAAAAAAATTGTTGGAACACAAAAAGCTAAAAGTTGTATATATGTATTAGGAATACATTTATTTTTCCCTTGTCGACGTTCATCCTGTCAATATCAGACATATAACAGTCAATTATTGAACAGTAGCACTGACAATAGGTTTATGGAGATATTTTTATTGATATGAGGACAACAATAATGTTCAAACATATATTTTAATTAATTACGATTGAATTTCGACCATTGCTGAATCAGTGGTTGTATTAATGCTGCTTACCATGTATTCTTTTTAACACAGTTTTAATATTATAGTGGACTATTTTAATATGGGAAATATTAATGCATGTGGCAACCCTGACAATGCAATACAAAGTACACAAAACGGATAGATATTTATCATTGATCAACCGTGTATCTGTTCAAAGAATCATTAGCATAGTCGCATATTTTGAACTTCATTATTAAATCACTGTACAATTAGTTACGAAATATTTGATGTAGTATAATTGCAAACCTGGAGTTATTCAAGACAAGAGTGAATAGGCCGTTTCTAGGCAACTTGCTACATCCTAGGCTGCATCCCGCTTTCCATCAGGTGGGAATGTCAAACGCGGGCTTACAGCTAAATAAAAAAAACAAAAAAAAAAACTTTGTTTCTGGTCACACGTTACTCGTCACAAGCATATTTCACGCTGGTTTAGTGCAGACTGCTGAGCAGTTAATTTTTTTCCATCGCCATAATGTCTGAGAAGATTTAACGTATGATACCTGATTATTATAACCGCTACAAATTTTATCATTATCACCTTAAAGATCGTATTTATCTAGCTTTATAGATAACTTAATATTTTTTTTCCTTATAATTGTATACAAAAGAACAGGCTGAACAAAGGGTGAACTTAATATCTATGGTATTCTCCACCAGCCAACTCTCAGTGCAAAGAAAAAGGAACCTAAGAGGATAGTTCTTGAAACGTAGTGTTAAAAATTTCTTTCTAGCCAGGCAACACATTGGACTAATATTGCAAATATTTGTGGACGATCGGGACCACTTACCACCAGTTGGGCCGTCTGTCTGTTTGTCCTGCCTTTTAATCTGAAAAAAAGGGTGCAAATTGAAATTTATTTTAAAGCTTAATTTACAAGTCAAAAGAAACGCGTTGATTAATTAAAGAGAACGACCACGTCCTGACGTGGTCCTGGCCTCTCATTAAGCAATGCAGTCTGAAGTCCTGACTTCGATAATTGATGATGTTATGTTTTATTCATGATGTGACGATATTTTGGCATCATCACGAATATCTATGAATTATGTTGAATATTGAATATCGTGTTAATACTAATATAATAACTTTAGAAACTATGCTCAATATTGCTAATTATATTTTAAGTATAGGATATAGGACAGGACATACTATATAGTACAACAAGGAAATTAACAACGCAGAGCGTACCAGCTTTACGTAGGAATGTAAATTCTCTTGTATACTCGTAGGATATTGGATATAGAATAGCGATTAAGACTATGGAAATTAGCTATGCTAAACTTGCACCCTAACGTTTCCAATTACATACATACATACATATCTTCATGCCCGGTTCCTCACGGGTTAGGCAGTTACGTTTCCAATTACATTTTACATATAAGACGGTATAGGATAAAGTACAGAATATATAGTATGTATGTATGTATGTATGTATATAGGACATCAAGGGAATCAACAAGGCGAAACTCGCACACCAAAGTTTCTTATTACATTGTACATTTAAGACATAGGATATAGCATATAGGACAGTACATGTATATAGGACAGCAAGGACACCAACAACGCGAAGTGTACCAGCCCGCATCAATCAGTATATACTGCACTCGTTGCATAAATACCTCGCACTCGCGATTCTTAATTATATTGCGCATATAGGAAATAGGATATAGGACAGCACATTTATATAGGACGACAAGGAAATCAACAACGCGAAGCGTACCCTCCCGCATCGATCACTATTTATTACACTCGTTGTGCAAATACCTCGCACGCGCTCGGCGTGGGCACTCGCTGCGAATCGATTCCCAACGTGAAATTTATTAGCTTCATATCGAGTATTTATCGATTATCTGCCTCTCCTCGCTGACGGCCGTGCGAAATTAAAATCCGGATTGGATCCAGGTGTGCTTTCATAAAGCTCTCGGCAATTTCAATATTATTAAATGTCGATTGCTACCATAGTCGAGTGGTTGCAAGCGTGACTGCTACCAAGAGGGCCTGGGTTCAGTTCCCAGCTGTTATTGGGTTATTAACTTGAGTAGTACGAGTAGTAGCTCGGAGTCTAAATATAGATATCGGATATCGGAGATATCGGTGTAGAGCCCGGTGTATGGCAACAGGTTCAACCCCTATTCCATGGTGGGACGTATGACATAAGTGGTGTGACGTCGAAGTGTACTACCCTCCACTGCATAACCTTTCGGGAGGAAAACAGGCGTCAGATATGTAAGCATAGATATATTTGGCACGCCGTGCTCTACGCCTACACCCAAAGGAACTTGACATGAAAATATTATAATCATAATTGTAGACTGCTTTTGGCAGGTCGCGATATTGCTCTTATTGTTCAATGCCCGTCTCTTTTCAACTTTCGCCTGTAATTGAGCGTATTTCTAACGAACAATCCTACCTGTTTAAACAGAGTTTCTCTCAGCAAATATTAAAACACGTATTTTATTCGCAATATAAAAAAGAAATGAGCAAAATAGCGGTCGATGCGAGCGGGCGCGCTTGTTTCAACTTTGTTGTCTTCCCGTTGGTTCTATCGCTATACGTCCATATTAAATTGAAATAAAGTTACAACATAAAAGCTTTTGCATTGTGAATTGTGTTCCATTTTTAAAATACGCTCGTACGGATTCTCTTTATAATGCAGACGATGAAGTATAATGTTGACTTTAGATATTATTGCGTAACGTAACAGATATTATTAATTTATTATATCTTTAATAATTTGATGATATACGAGTAAATGGCAGACTTTCTCTGCCAGTCTGGCTTTAGGCTAATCGGAGAAAGTTTAAAGGCGGCAAAATAGAAACGGAGTAAAACATTTTAAATCTTCATGTTTTTCATCAACCATTTATCGTTCCGCTGTTAGATACGGATCTCTTTCCGGAATGAGACAGGTTAAGGATATAGTCTGCCACGCTGCCCAAGCACAAATTGGCAATTGGCAAAATTCACACGCCTTACAGACCATTATGTTTAAGTTGAAGGTATTGGTTTTCTAACGATGTGTTTTTCACTATTACAATTACCAAGCGATATTGTTATATTTCAAACGCAAATCGTTTAATAAAGAAAAGAAGAGCGCTGACATTTAAACCCAGCACCTTTTTAATAACGAAACGTATAACAGTACCTTTTGTAATAACTTATTGGTTGAAATCATTTGTGTACATTAAAGATAAAGATGTACAAAGAAGAAAAAACCGTTAAATAATGACATAAGTGTCCGGAGAAGATGAGGAAATACCTGTAACTTTACGGCTTGCGGGCGCCGCTCGGGTTTCGCTCGAGATCTCTCGATGTGAGATGCCTTTGATCTACCGTCTATCGGGTGCTCCGGTCTGCTCGGAGTGTGCTTCAATTGGCGGCCATTAAAACACTTGACGTGGAGAAAATCCAATCATATATATCACATGAGCATATGATTCAATTACATTAGTATCAGTCAAATACAATCAAGTTCATTAGTACTACTTAAATACGATACGCAATACGTTGAATACGTTGAAAAAAATATTGGTTGAAAAAAGTCGTGGTGTCGTAGTGCTCAGCTTTATTATGTTATGTCTTCACGCTGCGACCCTCACGTGGTAAGCAGAAGCACTGAAAGCCGAATATTTATATTCTCACAAAGTTGTCACACTTCACTGCACTTACATCGTTCATCGACATCGGTTTTGGAGACTTATTTGAGGTTCTAATCAATATACAGGTTTCTATAGCCTAGACCATGTTTATCAATATCATCATCAGTATTGGTCACAAATTTTTCGAATACTATCAAACTGTATAAGAACAGCTCGTTGACTGCTTCGTTGGTCACAAACGCGACTGTTGACCATGTTCTAGGCTCGAAACCCGGGTCGGTCATTTAATTGGGTTTTTCTAACTTGAAATTCTGATTAGTAAAGCGGGGGCGGAATTTGTGTTCGGTTTGTATCAATAAGCTCCCCAATACTCCACGGGACGTATAATATAACTGGTGAAAAGTGGCAGTTCTACTCTCTTCTGCCCACCCCTTAACGAAAACGCAGGCGTTATATTACATTATGTTACGTTGTATAAGAACAACGTGTATACGCTTGTGTTTCCAATATTGGTTGCTTTATTCATAAAATCTATCGCATAAAAAACAGCTGTTGGCCGCACGACACTACCGGCATAAATTCACAGTGACGGCCCATTATTGAGTTGTGACCGTTAGCCCGTAAATTTCATTACACACTCATGTTGAGCGTTCATGTTTTAACATAAATTCACCTTCTTGATAAGTAACGTGTGGTTTAATATTTTTGTGTTAATATTAATCACTCGACTTAATTAAATTGGGTCAAAGCTAGTATTGGTAATCTAGTGGCTCAGATTACGGCCTCCAAGTCGATAGTCATGAGTTCATATCCCGGCGCACCCCTCTAACTTAACAAAGTTGTGTTTTTCAAATTTGATAACATCGCCAAAGAACGCTCTTAAATTAAAGTATTGTAATATGTATGTATATTATATTATAAGAGGGAATGTATAATAACGTAACTGGTGAAATGTGGGAGTGTACTACACTCCTATGCCTACCCCTTCGGGCAAATACAGGCGTGATGTTACGTTCTCTTATATTCTGTTATTTGTTTAATTAGCTTCCCCCAACAAATTAAAAATTACATGTTACAGATAACGGGCGACGGAAGTTGATAAGAAATTACCCCGACTTTAATGAATTGTATGAAATGTAGAAACACCCCCAGAGCGCTAGAACAAATCAGGAGACTTTCGTAAATTTCTTTTTGTTAGAGCAAGTAAGTTTAATTTGCTGACATTTAAAGGACATTTGAGGTTTAAATAAGATATACAGACGCGTCGGTTTTGGGTACTGTTGCTGGTAAAAGTATGAAGTTTGTTATTTTAAATGAGACTGGCATCAAGATTCACTTAATTTAACCAGTTAGGTCAGAAACTGGTTAATCGGATATCAGGAGTCTTTGAAACCGACGTACGTGCAAATAGTGATGAATGTAGAATAAAATGTAGGATAGTAAGTGTAGATATATGTGATACTTCGTGCCCTCTGCCTACCCCGTTAGGAACCTAGCGTGATGATATAATGGTTACATTACAGTACATATGCTTAGAAGCACGTTCACATTTAGGTGAAGTGTGGGTGGAAATTGATAAAACTATCCGAACGAGAAAAAAATGATTTACTGAAACGCGAAACTCATATATCGAAAAGAAATATTTCACGGTCCGGCATTCAGCGGGCTGCGTTCTACTATGGAACGAATGGTAGAAAGGAAAGGTATAAAAGCTTCACCCTTTCTAAAAACACGTAAATAGAGGAACGGAGCCTTCGTTCCGTTCAGTTCGAATGGCGGCAACACACTCACAAACACACACACACACACCCACACACGTAGAATACATACATACGTACACTCCCCGCGCCTCGCATACGGGAATAAACGATGTGAAATGGGAAAAAAGTTAAATATGTATGAGTGCGGGTAAATATATAAATCGGTATATAGACGCTTTTATACATAATAGGTAGGAGAGCGCGGGCGGCAGCGCTGAGCTCAGTCGCGCGCGGTCCTCGCAGCATCTCAGTTGTGCCAGGCGTTGGCTTAAAACTGCGAGTTGGTTTATTTTCGTACTGTGCTCCCAACTTTGCAACTTCTCATAAGTTTCATGGCGCTAACCGATGCTGTTGTGATCCTGTGCGGCCACTCCAAGCGGAAACTCCTTGGAATCTTTTGCGGAACTTCCGGCAAGTCAGTAAGTTGAACTTCGTCAAGTATCCAATTAACTATTCCACTTTGTTTGTTCGAGTTTGTTTTGACTTCATTTGAGTACAATTTTCAACGTTTAGTTACATATTACATTTGTGAAATATTTTTTACATAATTATGGATAATATTTTATCTTACTCACAGTTTGAGAAAATATGTTTAAAATAGCTTTATTTAGATATAATTTTAAACATTTATTTCGATTTTTATTAAAATATTGTTTATTTAAAATAACGTATGTACTATTTAATGTTTAGTTGTGACCAAGAAAACAAGTGAGAGTTAAACCGTAAAGAACCTTTTATTACTAATTTTTGAAAAATAAAAGTATGACATTTGTCATACTTTTATTTGTAGCTGTACATAAATGAACATAATAACAATAATTATATATAGATCTAAATACCGACTGCTGCGATGTTCGAGTGGTTGTGAGCGCGCCTGCTGATCGCGAGGTCCTGAGTTCAAATCCCGGGTAGCGTACTATTGGATTTTTATAAGTTATATTATCGAATATAAATTTCTAGTAGTGGCTCGGAGTCTGGATTGGTGCTCGGTGTATGGCAATAGAGTCACCACCTATTCCATATTAAGACGTAACCGTAACTGATGAAACGTGGGAATACTACACTCCTCTGCCTGCCTCTTCGAGGGTTGCAGACGTGTAATTTTATATGTAAAGTTAAACAATGTAATTATTTATATTTAATATAGACCATTTAAAAGTATTCTCCTTTACACTCCCAGCTAGTGCACTAAGTCGTAGAGATAATCGTAGCCACTCTTGCTACGTCTCGTAGCGCGTAGCCATTAGCTTTATTATCGATTCTTACCAAAATAACACTAGCGTGATATATACATATATGGCTCATTGGTTTAGTGGTTAGTGAACCCAACTGCTGAGCCAGAGGTCGTGAATTCGATTGTCACGGGCACAACTATTTGTTATGTGTTTGTGTGTATATTTCGTCAAGTTACCATTGCACAAGCTCTGCCTGCCATTTGATTTCATAAACATATGTAATACTCATTTAATTTAATATTGTAGTGTTATTGATAAACCAAACCGCTAAACAATTACAGTAATATGCAATATGATAGAAATGCAGTTTTACCAGTTAATAATATCAAAGGCTACTTATCTATACTTACTATCAATATTTTATGATAATAATGCAGGCAGTAATTATCTAATAACTACTAAAACAGAAAGTACTTTGATACGCAAAGATATATACAAAACTAACCCAAGGATTTGTATTAATTTGACCCGAATGGACCAAAATTCAATTGTTTTAAGCTTGGTTTACATAGACCCGCGCATTGATGCCCACTACAGGAGATTCAGTGGTAAAATTTTACAACAGATTAATGTAAATTAAAGTTGATTACATGTATACTGGCTTAATTCACGTATGTTTTTTCGGGTAGGCCCGACTAGTTTCGGAGCTATTACGTGTGATCGTGTGTGTGCTCAAAAAATTTGTTTGTCCTTTAAATAACTATAGAATAAATTACATTTCGAATTTAAAAAAGGAACTTTATTTTTCTACGTTCATTTAAACGTTGCTTTTCAGTGACCGGGGTGGATATACATGTTATCACGCCGATAGTTTGCTTGGTATGCATCTTCTACACAAGTGCTGTAAGTACAACAATGCCCACTATTGAGCTAGCTGTTTAACGAGACCTCCTGTATGATTTTGCCTTCATTCGATCCTTTGTGTTATTGCAATAGACTGCTTGTTTCGACTCTACTTTACTTTTAATTGCAAAATGCTATTTTCCAGTTATTGGAATTCTTAGGTCTTGAGACTCCTATAAGAAATAGGAAACTATAAAAATATTTTTAACTACAAATAAATAAATTCGTTGTCGTATATTTTATTTACGTTCAGCAAATTGAGAGGATAACATAATTGTGAAAATGACGTCATCATCCTTAACATTTTTTCTTTCACTGTTACACACGGATCTCTTCTTAGAATGACTTCGCGCTGACCAAGTGAGGGTTGGTGGACTTCATATGCATTTGAAAACATTAGGAACATTACGGAAAACATGAAAACTTAATTGCCTCGTTGTTCGTGTTGGTTGTAAGCACGACTGCCGATCGTGAGATCCTGGGTTCAAATCCCGAGTCGAGAACTAATGGATTTTTCTAAAATTGGGATTGTATGTATGTATGTATATGTATTGTATATGTATTGTATTTATATTGTGCATATATTGTATATATTTGTATGTATTGTATATTACTTATGTATAGTTATTGTATGTAGGTTTGTGTGAATATGTTTAATATTATATTATACGCCTGCCACATGCTCTCTCCATCACCCAGGGTTGACTGGCAGAGAATGCCACTAGGCATTAAGTACGCCCTTGTACCCTTTAGTTTAAGGTGTTACTGAAGAATAAATAAATAAATAAATTACTAGCTAGTATTAGTAGCTAGTGGCTACTCGTGAAACGTGGGAGTGTACATCACTCCTCTGCCTACCTATTCAGGGATTACAGGCGTCATGTTACGTTACATTATGAAAATGTACAAGCTTAAAAAATCATCTTAAAATGTGTTTCATTTATGTTTTCAGGGTGGACTCCAAGCTGTAGTTTGGACAGACGTTATCCAGATAACCGCGATGTTTGGGGCGATGGCGTTAGTGGCGATTAAAGGGACTTTTGACGTGGGCGGCATCTCCTCGGTGTGGCAGCGGAACGTGGACAGCGGCAGGATCGAAGCTCCTAAGTGGGTTTAAAATACTTGCATATTTCAATTTTACAATCCAGAAAAGACGAATGTTTGACGGTTGTTGCAATATGCAACTGGAGGTACAGATATAAATATGAACTTTGATGCATAAATATGCTTTTGTTAAATGTAATAAAGAAAAGGAATAATAATGGCGTATGGTTACATCAATATGTTACATATGTAATAAGACATTGATACAATTAAAAAGGTTAATAAGGTGGAGATCTAGAATAAATGATGTTCTTTTAAAATATCTTTTTTTTTCAGCTGGGATCCGAATCCTACTGCGCGTCACACAATCTGGAATCTCGTGATAGGCGGGCTCATTTATTGGCTGCAGGCAAACTCAGTCAACCAGACCATGGTCCAGCGATACCTGGCCTTACCAACACTACGCGGTGCTAAATGGTAAAACAAATAATAATACAAATTATTATTATCATCACGTTAGGCCCTTTAGGGGCAAGAAGAGGAATACGAGTGCCAAATATCCTTAAAATCTATATTCATCACTCTGTTCATACATGCTTGACGGTTTTTGAACGTGTAACATCACGGCTGTAATCCCTCAAGAGATAGGCAGAGCAGTGTAGAACGCTGCCACGTTTCACCAGTTACGTTTACGTCTCATTGTGGAATCGGGCCTATTACCATACACCGGGCACAAATGTACACTCCGAGCCACTACTAAAATTTTTAACTAGAAATTTTAGTTAGAAATTCCAATAATACTTCACCGGGGATTTAAACGAGAGATTTCGGAGTAACGATAAATAAATAACTTTATAGAAAATTTTATGCATGTATCAGACGCTTAGGTCAACTATTCAATCATTTAAAACCATTTCAGCGTTAGATTTTGATATTACACACAGTTTGAAAACTTTCATATATAGTTAATTAAATCTTAGTAATCTTAATACAGCGTAGAGACTAATTAGAGACTAATTGTTTTACTCTTTATTCTTATTATGTGCTGCCGTAACACTACGAATAAAAAAAAGAACAAATAAACAATAAATTCTTCGATCCGCACGTTGGAACCATACATTAAGGAACATTTATGTATTTATGAATGAATTCATACTGTAATGTTCAGTGGCCTTCGTGCTACTTTGTTATTTTTCTAACTTACAAATGGATGTTATTTTCAGGTGCAAACATATTTTATATTTTTGTTTTATTTCAGGGCAGTTTTCTTGTTCTGCATCGGTATATCAGTCCTGTACTGTTTTTGTTTGTACTGTGGTCTTTTGATCTACGCTCGTTTCCACGATTGCGACCCTCTGCAGACCAAGGTAAATATGTGGTTTTATATTTCTTTTTAAAAACATCAGCATCAGCCCGTCTCAGTCCATTGAGGTACGTAGGTCTGCGCGAGTGCACACCGGCGGCCAGGGCATTTAGCTGGGTCTGTCCGGGCCGCGCTATGTCGTGATCAGCAGGTCGCCAAAGCCTCGCCTGTAGCATGGCTTGGACGCTTAAGATGGATCTCGGATCCTCTGACACTCTTACAAAAAAACACGCGACTTGCTTTAACAAAAATACTGTGTCATTCCTCCACCATTGGATGAGGGTCTTCTGTTAGAATGAGGAGGGTTAAGATCTGATAGTCTATGATACTGGCCATACGGGGATTGCCAGACTTAGGGAATTGTAAAGCATGTTGGTCACCTCATGATGCTTTTCCTAACCATTACAGCGAGTGATATTTAATCTTCAGCGCCGAAATGTTGTGTGGTCCGAGGTGTAAAGATAGCCTAGACCACCGAAGCGAGAGGCTGAATCAATACTTGGCTACCACTGGTTTAGTAAAATAAATAATAAACAAAATAGAGCATGAATAATGGTTGACGTAAACACCAGTACTTACATGTTCCATGCACGCGTTTCAGCTCGCGAAGGCTAAAGACCAGCTGCTGCCACTGTTAGTGATGGACGTGTTGGGCGACGTGCCGGGGCTGCCCGGGGTGTTCGTTGCCGGCATCTTCAGCGCTGCTTTAAGGTGTGTCTTTTTCAAATCTTTTTTTAAGGGGTTTGGTCACTTGAGTGACCATGTCACCCCCTTATGGTATTCCCCCATAAAACAATTACCTAATGTGTAACTAAAAAATATTATGTAGAGTTTCAACAACCTTCTAGCTTATAGATAAGACATGTCATTAAATAAAAAATGCGAAGACGCTCCATTGAGTAGCCAAGAAGATAAACTTCGTTTCAACCTTACTGGAGAACTTTGGAGAACTTTATGTATGACAGGAGCTAGATTTGAAGGAAATTCTAAAAAACTAGCTATCGAGTCAGGTCTCATTGCTTTTATTTGCGAAGTCGTTATCCGAGTATTTACCTTGCAAGCGTTTTGTAATGAACTTGGCTTTCTTTCGTATTTATGTTTTTGGTGAGATTTATTTGACATGTTGTTATGTTCACGCCATTTACTTCCTGTTATCTTTTTGTGCCTCACGTTGTAACTTAACAAAATCTGTCGATTGTCGACTTTTTAATTCTGCTCAAGACCACGCGATGTTATCTTGTGTGACACAAGAATGATGTTCTGTATTACCATGAAATGTGCACACTATCTTTGTTCGTTGCCAGTTCCTTATCGACCAGTCTAAATTCGATGTCAGCGGTGGTGCTGGAAGATTTCTACAAGCCCTTCTACAAGAGACAGTTGACGGACAGGCAGACAGCTTGGCTGCTCAAGGGTGTTGTTGTTATACTTGGGACGATTTGTGTGGGTAGGTAGAAAACAATATATAAAACATTCGATTTCCCTTATCATTGCATGTAGAACTCTGGAAACAGTGTGTTTCGAAGAGTAGAACTCCCTCCCTTCCTGCCTAAATTATTTTGAAGTAAGATTTAAAAGGTTTCCATAAACATTTTTCCACCCTATGTATACCACATAATCTTAAGAAAATTACTACACTGTGAGCGAATTTTCTCTAATGTAAAACTGGCAATTAACTTAAGCGTTAAGTAACTTGCGTAATATACAATTTCGATTCAATTTCAAGATTCCGCCTAGTTAGGGTAGCCTTATATACAGCGATGGTGATTCATCATTACCATCAGCCTGTGTCAGTCCACAGCTGGACACAGGCCTTCCTTGAGGGGTTATTGCCCATAATCCCCGCACTGCTCGTGGGGGTTGTGGATGGTGATTGGCCAGTTATTGTTTTATGATTAAGCTACTACGATACAAAAAAATAACCTTTGGCGAAATCAAACTCGACGTTTGTTGATTCATTTTTAGTATTTTCTCAAATATAAATCTTTTCACCGGCTAAATATACCTACAGCTTTTATTCTGTTTAAACTCAATTGTCTTGTTTGAAAAGATCTCGTTATAATGTTACCTTTTTTTAAGCTTTGCAGAAGACTTTTCTATTTTTTTAAGATACTTTTCTTATTGTGTACAGGTTTAGTGTTCGTCGTGGAAAAAATGGGCACCATATTACAATTAACAATGACATTGGAAGCGATGACTATGGGGCCGCAACTCGGCGTGTTCTCCATGGGGATATTGATGCCTTGGGTAGATGCCACGGTAATTATTGGGCATTTTTAATGTAATAAAATACATTTTAAATATTAAGGAATGATTATAAGCTTATATCACCTTGTTCAAACTTAGAAGAATATGGGCTCCTTCGTATTACTTACAATCTTCCCTCCTTTCCTTTTCTTCCCTCTGCTGCATCTTTGCCATCTTCCTTTCCCCCTTCTCTTCTCCATCCTTCCCGCCTTCCTCGTCTCCTCCGTCCTCCAAATAATTCATTGTTTTTCCCTTCTTATTTCTATCTTCACTACCGCCCTCTTTACTATCTCTCTTCTTCACTACACCCTGTCCTTCTCCTTGGCATTATTTAATACACTACATTAGGAAAAGCAGATGGATTTAATGAGAAATACTAATTAAAAAATTGAATATTAATAATACATTTATTTTTCTGACATAGTTCCTGGAACGCTTGTAACCCATGAGTCTGTTATTTTTCTGTCGTAGGGTGCCCTAGTGGGAGGCATTTCGGGGCTAGTGTTGATGTCGGTGTGGTGCCTCGCCGCGCAACTCGCGATCGCCCGCGGACAGATCGTCCACCCGCACAAGGCCTTGTCGATCGACGGATGCAAATACAACTTCACGTACCTCGATTCCAATGCTGACGTGTCGACAGTAAGGTAATCATTGTACGATAAAAATTGAGTACATTCTAATTATATGCAGTTAATTGTAATTATATGTACTTAATTCTTATTATATGTAGCTAACTGTAATTATATGCAGTTAATTGTAATCATATGCATTTAATTATAAATGTATAATTATATGTAATTATCCGTAGTTATCATTGCTTATAGACATTAGAAAAATGTAAGACCCTTGTCTGCGTCGTTGCTTTAATAACCTTCTGTCTTCGATCATTTACACGTGTAAAGCTCAATTATTCTTTCAGTCCGTCACTGAACCCAATGCTGCACGTGTCCTACATGTGGTATACGCTAGCGGGGACTGTGATAACTATCTCCATAGGTGTGATCGTGTCTAGAATCAACCGCCTCCGCGGGAAGGCGTACGTACCGCCCGCCCCCAAACTTTTGGCGCCACAAATAAGAAGACTTTATAGAGAACCGCCACATCCAACCGATGAACCGTATATCAGTGCTTATGGTTTTAATAAGGTAATTTTGGTTTTATAGGCATTCACAATACACTCCGGAGCGCATCCCTTTCCAAAATATGTGCGCTTTCAGATTAAATATCACTGTGTGTAACGGTGAAGGCAAACATCGCGAGGTAACCTGCGCATTTTAGAGTTCTCCATAATGCTCTCTGACGCGTGTGAAGTCTGCTAAGCCGCATTACCCAGGGTGGAGAATTATAATCTTTATTATTTATTATTATTATTATTGTTATATCTTCACGCCAGGTCCCCTACGGGGTAGGCAGAGAGCACCGAGTGCCAAATATCTC
>DVOY01000149.1:0-13802 GCA_018237585.1 Apyrrothrix maculosa | reverse complement strand
CTCATGTGCCCGGTGTATGGCAATAGACTCACCACCTATTCCATATTGGGACGTCAACGTAACTGGTGAAACGTGGGCGTGTACTATACTCCTCTGCCTACCTCTTCGGGGATTACAGGCGTGATTTTACGTTTATATACTTTTTGATTATTTATCGACAGTGTGCTTGGTTGTTAAATACCTTTGTCCCGACCAACGTAAATAATAAGCTTTGAAATATTAATAAAAATTCGGCTGAGTTCGGACTGGTTTTAGTTTTTGCCTATAAAATTAGGTCATCCATGATTCAGCCATTATATTTTAAACAGCATATTTGATTAATCTTTATCCTTTTTATATGGTTTAGTTTTAAAAAATAAACAGGTAATAATTACATATGTATATACGTTAAAATAACAGGTTTCGATATCCAATTATTTAATTTAATAGCTATAAAACGTTCGATAAAGTTGTATATGTTGGTATATCTTACCCGTATACTATAGGAAAAAAAGCTGGAACGGCATTAACTGATCACTTCAGTTTTTATGGTTTAGACACATCCATGTGATCACATACATGAATAAAGATGGTACAACATTAGAGTAAATGAAAAAAACGTAATTTCACGCCTGTAATCACCAAACAGGTAGGCAGAGGAGTGAGTACACTCCCATGTTTCATCTGTTACGTTTATGTCCCAATATGGAATAGGTGACGAGTCTATTGCCATACTTCGGGCACAAATTCAGACTTTGAACCATTACTAGTAATACGCCCTGGGCTTTGAACCCAGAACCTCTCGATCGACAGTCGCATTTGTAACCAACGCGAACGATGAGGCAGTCATAGTCAGCAGATAGTTTAGTGCGAAGATTTCGACGTAATGTTGAAAGGTCAATGACCTCCGTACTTCATTAGCTATGTTTTATTGTACTGTAACAATTGTTTAGTTAAATTAATGTTAAATGCTTACTCCAGCCTGTATAGTGCTATATAGTAGTGTATAGCCAATATAGTGTTACACAAAGAAAAATCGCGTCTTTATATCACATATGAGCATCTGTGCAATAATTAACAGGAAGTTCAAAGTATTTTGGCACCAAAATTGTGCAAGCGTGTATCAATAGAGAATATTTCGATGTTCGATAGCAGAACTGGCAAAAGCTTTACATTGTTCCGTTTCAGTGTTTTGGGGTGCTACCTGTCGCGCTGTTGTATTGCCGGTGATGAAGTTAAAGGGTGAAATTGGATGGGTATAAAATACTCTATAGGAATTGTCGCAACGGTGGTGTTCGAATGAAGGAGCCATCTCAATTGTCGTACCGCGATATGAGGACACATCAAGAGTAACACAAGTTACAAGTAGTAGTCGTTAATTTTTAGTTAAAGTTAGAATTTTTATCTAGGTAGGTAGGTTTATCGTTGAAATTTGTCGTAGTGGCTCGGAGTCTGGATTTGTACACGGTGTATGGCAATAGACTCACCCCTTATTTCATTGTGGGTGTATATTTTAAGAAGTGAAACGTGAGAGTGTACTACACTCCTTTGCCTACCTTATCGAGGATTACAGGCGTGAAGTTGCGTTTACGTTTATTATAAGGTTATTAATAAAGTTTCCGGATATTTCCTTTTCATAATAAAGACCAAGCTGTAACAATAGATCTGATAAATAGTTCTCAATATAGTATTTAATTAAACTAGTGGTCTAGTACCGATCCAAATTCGATTGTAATTTAAAAAATTTCAAATACGAATTATTTAAGTTCTCATGTTAAAGAGTACACATCAATACGATTCTCCGCACAAAAGTTGTCACTTGGACTTGGAATTCCTGAAAATTCACGGAATTCCTCTCAAATTTGCAAATCTGCCTGCGTTCTGTCAAGTTAGAACGCATTTGACACACTCACGCATGTATACATGTAACACTAATGGTATTGGGAACACTGACATATAGATACAATGTTTATATTAGTGTGTGTGCCGTAGTGTGCGTAATTTGTTTGTTTGTGAAAATAAGGTATTTATAACGCATTATTTAATAAAATATTTACTTTCTGCAGTCATCCTCCATGCGAACTTCAACTGTGCTATGTTCCATACTCTTCCATTTACCCAATTTTCGCATTAAAGGGGTGCAAAGTTCGTTGCTTCACGTATTAATATATAATATATATTAACTATGTGCCACTTTGCCCTAGCTATGTTAACGTAGAAACTTAAAAGGTTCCTATTTACTTTAGTTACATGATTTAATTTAAAAAGTATTCTAACCTATGTCTTTTCCCAATATTCGAGCTATTTTCCCACGAAATTTATATATAATTGGTCCAATGCTTTTGATGTGAAAAGGTAACAACGAATGCGGATGGAAAATTCAAGGAAAGTCTTGATACAGTCAAAGCGAAGCACCTTTAAAAGATGGGTGTCTACTAAAGCTTCTGTTTGACTTTGTTCGGAGTGCGTCTGTACGCTTCTCCAATGAGGTCGCTGAATTGAAATTGATGCTTAAAATTTGACTTGATATAAGGTCGTAGAATGGAATTGTATTCGAAATGTTATCATGAATAATCCTGTTTTAATTATGTTTTTCGTTGACGTCTCGATCTTCACGCTCGTTTCTTAATCAAGAGTAATGAAATATATTATGATAAATCGGTAAAATATCATGTTAATGTATCACTCATAGGTATTCATACATCACTGAAAGTAATCCATCTAAGTTTCAGCTACAGTCTGAAGTGACACTTATCGTGACACGACAATGACATTTGATTAAAATTTAAATACGCGAAGTTTATCGATATAATATTGTTTTGTTTCTTCTAAATGTCTATAATTTTCGCCACTATTTACGCAACCATATAAAACAATTTAATAATAACTATTCATTAATTTTCCGAAGATATATTTTCTTTAATACTTAAATCATCTTTAAATTACTGTTTACAAATAATACTTTCATATGCATTAAAAACTAAAATGAACACAATATGCATATGCATTAAAAACTAAAATGAACACAATATGCATATGCATTAAAAACTAAAATGAACACAATAATTGAATCATGTAGAACATTTTGGATAATAATAATTGGGTTTTATCATTTCATACTTTGTGCATAGGATTTTTATTGCAGAAACATAGCCTGAAGCGGTTGGCGCTGGTCCTAGTAATATCGGTGCTTACCTCAATAGACGAGTCATTGCGAATGCATGCGGAGCACCCTTCAACTCGCTGGTACGGCCCCTGAATTGGTCAGATACTAATGTTTTGTGATCCCTGCCCTCGTTTATTTGACTTCGGTCTGCGTATTTTTTTTATGTTTTCTGCGACTGTGTGGCCTTTTCGGGGTTTTATGGATTTTAATGGTTTTACTATTGAGATTTTAGAACTCAATGGTCATAATATTTAAAAATTGTATGCTGTATTGTATTTAAAAATTGTATGCTATAATTGTATGCTGAAACAACCAGATATGTTGGGCCTATTTAAACTGTATTACCTTTGTATAAACATAATAATTTTGCAATTCAATATTTGTTTCTGCACCGTACAGATAAATGCGTACCAACCAATATTTAATACGTTTTGTTTCAAATTATTTTAATAGCTGGCCTTCGAATAATGAAACCATTTAATTTGGCATATTTGAAAGCTCGTCAGGAGAGGCCAATGGCCAGCAGTGGACTTAGGCCACTGATGATGATAACCATAAAGGCGTTATAGGTTCTCATATCAAATCAGCGGCTCTGATTGGTATGGACGGGATGCCGTCTCTTTTTTACTAAGTGGTTCCGTAGCGTTAAAATTTAATAAATGTATTTACCTATTTTATTTTCACGTTGTTTATAAAAAGAATATAATGTGCATACAGCGATGCTTTATTTAATTTTTGTGACATAACATGTCACTGTAAAATTAATTTCTAAAAAACAATAAGAATAATCACAGTAAGAACAAAGTCGTTACGTTTATTTAGAAAAGAAGCCTCACAAAAACAAGGACTGTTTGTATACAGCAAAGCGGCTTATTTCAACAAACGAAATCCATCTCATCTCAAATTCGAAGTCGTAATAAGATCCATTATCTAGTATTTTGTTTGACGCAAATTTCTATTTGTGTTTAAACAGTATTGTATTAAATGTCTCGACGAACGGAGACGAAACGGTAAAAAACAGAAATTCACGACTGCGACGACGACATTCGCGAAACGTTCCTTGGAAACCAATTAAATGTTTCCCCTTCAAACAATTGAACGATAGAGTTCCTTCGCCAAATATTAATTTCGAACTTTGAATATCCTCTTGTTTGAATTATGTCTTTTTACGTCAAAGATAGTCCAATTTCAAGTTCTTATGAGATTAATTTATGTCCGTACTTGTGTGTAAGAGCGGGGAATGTTTTTAATTAAATTGTCCGCTAAATAAATGTCTCGGCTGTGCTTATTAAAATATTATGATTTAATTTTTGTGTGTTCTAGCTTGTAAATGTGTTGTGCTAATCTTCAGTAAAGTTTAATTAGTGTTTTTATATTATGAGATAATCAGGATATTTGGAATTTTAATTCTTGTATTGTAAGTTGTTTATTAACCCATAAAAATTATAACAGTAGCGACAGGAGTAGAGTTGTAGAGTCCTCTTTGCACGATCATGATGATATGATTTCAAATTGGAAACATTTAAAAAGTTTGCGTAAGCTGGCAGACGTCAGGTCTTGGATGCGCGATCAATCGCTCATTAAACCATAATTTCAGATACGATTAATTGCTCATGTGAACTGATTTTAAAACTCGATTTCATTTGCCTGTTGTAGTCTACCGGAAAAAGTAGTTTGATTACATATATTACAATAAAAGCGATCTATCGATAGTACTGATGTATGAAATCATAAAATATCGTTCATGTTACTTAATGTGATTGTTGCAGAAATTTCCTTATCAGTGGTTCAGGTATAAGAAAGTTAAATAGAAAACAGCTGGCTACAGTTTATCACACTATGTAGGTAATGGACTGGGCTGTGAGTGCAGTGGTTAGAGAACCTGACTGCTTTGTCAGGGGTCATGGGTTCGATTCCCTCCCACAATAAATATTTGTGTGATGAACACAGGTATGGTGTATGGTATGGTACGTATAGCCGTGTATGGAGATGTCCCAAGATATTATTATTATTAATATTATTCATTAACCCTTCTTCGCCCTCATCCTCATAGAATCTAAGTGCCCAGACAGATCAATGTGTTGCAAACAGAATTTTAAACATCAGGTATGTCATTCACAATGGACGAACAGATATAATGTCAAAAGTAAACAGAAATATTTTGATACACAAGCGATCAATGTTGATGGATGTTGCAGCAACAAATTATCGTCGACTTTGTCGTTTATATACGTCGTAGGATATGTTATACGACAGCCGATAAACAAACGCGGTAACACGGCGTTATCAAGTAACCATTCAATTAAAACACATTTAACTAGAGTTATGTGCGAACCCTGATCTCTCGGTGATAAGTTATTACAATTTATTTATATTTTATTTGAAAGTTGAACAACAACACTTTATTGTTTGTTTAGCTTGTATTAATACATTGCTGGGTTGCTTTTATTAGTAAAGCAGCTATGCGATTTAAATTTAAAGCGATTGAAATATATATATTCGTTATTATATTATTATCTTTATCATTATGGTTACATCAACGCGCCCGATCCCTTATGGTCTAGCCAGAGAGTACCGAGTGTCAAATATCTATCCTAACATACTTGATCTTCTCGTTAATTCGCCACTCTCTTCATCTACTAAGACTTACGCTTGGTTTTGAAGACTTCTGACTTGCCCGACAGCCAGTATTTGACCTATCTGATCATATAGATAGCTGAATCTTGGTATCAATCAGTATTAACATTGTCATTGTATTATGTTTTTTTTACTATTTCATCAGCCATTTTTTCTACATGGACATAACAACGGATTCATTTCTCACTTTGTAATATTGAAACGCCTTAATAAAGATGAATTTCAAATTCAATTGAATCAATTCAAATATACACGTTCCTAACGTTCAAAGGCACGTGAGGAAAGTACGAATAGTGAGGAACGTTACGCCAGCCTGCAATATACGCATCAAAGCTCTGTTCTCTTTGCATACAGAGGTGGCACGCCAGGTACACCCACTGTGTATATTTCACTGCGCCACAAAGGCTTACCTTTGTAGTTTTACGCTAGGTCAAAAACAGTAAACTGCCAGTTTCTGTGGATAAGTAACGTTATTAACAGATACCGTGTTGTGACTTTACATATACGATCATTTCTTGATTTTGATTAATATGATTCTT
The DNA here is from genome assembly GCA_018237585.1 of Apyrrothrix maculosa. NCBI lineage: Eukaryota > Metazoa > Arthropoda > Insecta > Lepidoptera > Hesperiidae > Apyrrothrix > Apyrrothrix maculosa. The sequence goes on along the minus strand of DVOY01000149.1, from coordinate 7,481 downwards.
TATAGTTCAAGACATAGGAGATAAGGTCAGAACAGTTTTTAAATTGCGTAACATCACGCCTGTAATCTCCGAAGATGTAGGTAGAGAAGTATAGTACACTCCCACGTTTCGTTACGTTACGTTTACGTCTCAATATGTAATAGGTGGTCAGTCAATCGAAATGTTAGTTTTTAAGTTGACGCAGTCATTAATGCTTTGACAAAGCGTGTTAGAGCTATATTTACCCATTGGCTTTACACCCCGCGTAAACTCTGGCACCATCAACACCAACATTATATAATATGCAATGTATATGCAACATATTGAAATTCTCAGTAGGGTAAGTGCACCCGTTTTGGGTACAAATGATAAAGTGAGTGCGAACGTATGTCGACCCCGTTTGAACTGCGATAAGGTGGTCCTATCCCAAGTGTGTAGTTTATCAAAAGTGCTGAGCATGACGTATGCTTGATAAGAGTCTTTATTTCCACATTTATGAATATCAAACAGCCGTTTGACTTAGTAAATGGTATTTCAATTTATACACGAACATGTTTCGTTGAGATGATTATTATTTTCCTGTTTAATTGTCGATTGCGTGATACACAGTGACAGATGACATACGCGTATGTTTTGACTTTATGGCTACACATCATCATCATCAACCACTTTTTGTCGTTCCACTGTTAGACCCGGGTCTACTCTCAGGAATAGAACGGTAGACTGGTAGATCAATCACGGTTTGGCAAACTTTACACGCTTGAGAAAACAATATGGAGAACTCCAAGATATGCGGGTTCAGTCGCGCGTCAATTAAACAAAACTTTTAATCTTTCGTCATTATTGAAAATCCCGAGAACTTTTTGTGTTAGATCGCTGATAATTTTAATAACTGCCCATTATGAGGCCGATCTCAAAACTTATTCGGGATTTTGTTCATGAGATTAATTAGGTTCGTCATAAATAACTGTGGCTCGTAATTTCTTGTTTACGACAAGCTAATTAATCAACGTCTCTTTACTAAGTTAACATTTAATTTTTCTTCCTTATCTCTGGCCCTTAGACGAGAAGACTAATAGCCTATTACTTGCTTTGGACAAAAAAGAATATTTTGAGACACGATTTTTTTAATGACTCTAATTTTTGAATGGTTCATTACCGTTTATTTAGCCCAGAGTCTAAAGATGTGCATCTGGCACCATTTTAATGTACAATATATTTTTATGAGAACGTACCAATCGCATTAAGTCATTGTATTGTTAAATCATCATTAAATCACACTTTTTTTAATTAGGAAAAATAGGAAGAAATAAGTCTTATCTGATGTTCTTGTCTTTGTAACATTTTATTGCTTACAGCAACAACTTATACATTAATATATACACATAATATTGTTATTGAGAATGCTAAGACCAGACCAGAGAATACTAATCAATAAGACCCACACGCCATTGATTTTCACGGTAACGAATTCCGCAAAAGAAACATTTTAATAGCATACTTACATACCTCTGTTCCAAACACTGTTTAGAATAACTTCCATAATAAAAACAGTTTCAACTCAAAAGTCTTCTCGTGTGTACAATTATTACTTTTAGCTCATATTGTTATTTTGTGCACAGCAAAAATAATAATAAAGTTAATTAAATGTCACTTAAATTTTATTTGACGTTCTAATTTACTTCCAAATATACGGCAAATGTGCGGAGATCAAAAGGAACCGCAAATGTAATTAAAACATTAGATATAAAATAAAACGAACTTTAGGCTAGCAAAGTAAACGATATTTTCTGTTCGAACTTCGATTTTCTCCGTCACGGCCGAACAACAAAGCGTCACATCACAAAGCCATGTTAGTATTATCGTTTAGTGTAGCGTAAAAAATAAAGGAAACCCGACAAATTTTTCCTTAGCAACAAATCTTCAAACATAAACGTTTCTAAATAGAATATTTCCTTTCGAGGGTCGTTTTATAGCGTGCCCGTGTCATTTGACACAGTTATTATGTGTACGCACTCGTAGATTCAAAATGGCGGATGACATTAATAAAGGTGTGACACGCCATAGGCCGCAACAGGTACCTTTACCCTAATTTGAGGTGATTATCGCGATAGCCGACACATTATGTCGCCCGTGTAGGGTTTCCAATTATAACATGTACATGTACAATGGCTCAATATATTTAAATAAATACATATGCGGCTGTTGTATTATTAGCTAAGTTATTCAACATAATGTTATTAAAATAATATATTTTTATCGTTCTCACGTATAACGAATGGTAACGAGCTTAAATCACGTACAATAATAAGAATAATTTTAGATAAAACATGTGGCCGTCTGATTACGGGGTAGGTAGGGCTTATGCTGCGGTAATTAAACGGTATAAATTAATAAATTAAAAATTGTAAATTACGTATATAAATTTCTAAAAACAAAATAGTATAAATAACGTTAAACTCATATATACATAGATCAAATACTCCAGTAATTAATTAATTCGTAATTCTGATGTAAGGAAGATGCTTTGTATGAACGAGAGTAGTGGTGTAAAAATGAGAAAGGGCATGCTTTGATGGTTCGAACATGTTGAGAGAATGACTGATGAAAGAATGACGAAGCAGATATACAATGCGAATGTTGTCGGACGCAGGTGCCGAGGGAGGCCAAGACTCACCTATCTGGACCAAATCAGCCAGGCACGGGCTGATGGGGGTTACAAATCTCCGAAACCGGCGTGTATGTATGAAGAGAATGATGAATATAGAAGAAGCGCGCAAGTCTGTCAGAATAGAGATAGTTTGCACTCGGTGCTCTCTGCCTACCCCGCAAGGGACCTGGCGTGAAGATATATAAATACCCCTGTACTCAAAAAAAAAATTGTCTCAGAGAACAATCGAACTTACAACCTCGGACTCTCTCCTCGAGCTCACTAACTACTGAACCTACACCCTATTCCGAACGATCTTCTAATAATAGATACGGGAGTGTACTCAAGGGTCGTGGTATCAAGTAGTCAGTATATACAAGCATTTACACCACAAACAAAGGTGTACAAAAGTCGTGCATACCTAATTAGACTTGTAATATAAAGGATATGACATTATAAACTTAAGACAAGATTTGTGATAAGACTGGACAAATTTTGCAATATTAATGTCTATTAATTACTATCAACTATTAGGCTGCCATTTGTATTGAATGAAATGACATTTAACGTAATAGTGACAAAGTGACTATATACTTTCTTCAACGAACATTTTATTATTTTTTTCCTATACTAATTCGATTGTTTTACTTTGTAATATAAAAAGTAATACTTACAAATAGATAACAAGTAAGTTTTTTTATAGCTCTATAATAATCTTATTATAAAATTGATTTAAGGTCAATATATCGCTTGTTTGCTTCAATAACGTGATAAGTCCACTTAACGTATGCAGTAACGATACTCATAAAAAAATCACAACTCATCGTTTTGTTCGCAGAAAGACGACAAGCAAGGGAAAATTTAAATTAGTATGTCTTTTAACTTTTGGGATGCGTTACTTTATTTTAGGCACGTGTAATAGGATGTGACCTTGTAGGGACAAAGGGGACAAACGGTGATATATTTCGTAACACAGCTGGTGAATGTGTAATGAAGAGGTAACTTGGCGTGCGGGGGCATATAACACATTGGAGGACTCTCATCAAGATTTTAGACTTAAGAAAAATGGATTTGACTTTCAAGGATCAAGATTATTAGATCCTTATTGTCTTTAGTATTGTGTTGGATTGGCTCATATTTTATAGAGGACTCTGCGTGATCTTAATATATGTAGTGTGGCAGATTTTTTTATAATGTAAGTATCTATTTACAAAGAATAGAATGTCAATTGTTTATCTCACTGTCGCCATATCGTTGGTCTGCTCTTCAGAGCCTCGATAGGATGATGTCATCCCTCAAAATGAGATAAACAGAATTGCAAAAAGATCTCGAATAGGATTGAAAATAACTTGAGATAAGCTGCTTGCGGCACAAAATAAACAATACAAAGATAAGGGAACAATGTGTATTTATAAAATGTGCATATAATCTTCATTTGATTATATCTTACATATTAATAGGTGAAGCATCGAACTTTCCACCCCTTTTTACGAAAATTGTACGAACGGAACAGTATGAAACTTGGCACAGTTAAAGTTCACATCGAGGATCAGTGCAGAAAATTATTATTTTACTAAGTAATTTAAACAAAATAATAATTACGCACACTATGGTACACGCACTAATATAAACACTATACCTACGTCAGTGCTGCCAATACCAATAATGTTACACGCATATATGTGTGTATGTGTGAGTGTAGAGTGAAGATGGGTTTTGTGCGAGGAAACGTATTGATGTGCACTCCTTAACTTAAGAACTTCAATAACGTTCGTATTTGAAATTTTATAAATTACGATCGAATTTGATCGGCACTGGACCAATAGTATTTATATATTATACTTAAAGCTATATCTTCCTTAAAAAGCAATACTTAGCGGTGAGTAGTGTATCAAGGTGGTTGACGTAGTTCTTGACATCAAAGGATATAAGGAATAATAATAAAACTAAATAAAAGTAAATAATGGTTGATATACATATTATCCTGCACTATGTTTATAACGATTACTTAAACATTAACTAATACGTTATAGCATCGGTCACATGTACACACAAACCAGTGTTTTGTTACATTTAAAGAATAAAAATTCTTATAGCTAGCCGGACTATGCTATACACATATTAAATGTTTGAATAAAGTAGAAAACTCACTGTAGAAAGCCCTAATCCACGAATTTACTCTTCGCGCATACTCAATTTCACTCTTGTTTTCAAAAATCCTAATGTCACAAATGGGTATACCGTTTGATATTCATGTCACGTGACGATATGGAGAAAGTGTTCTTGTAACTCATCGATACTTACGTTGTATATTTTATGGAAGGTTTCATAATGAATTAAATTGTATGCCACTTGTACTGTCATAGAAAATGTTTATTAATTATATAAGCATATTCAGAATCATATAATTGTATTAAACAAATGAATTTTTAATTAGTAAATGATATTTAATGTATTCTGCCCCGTTGGTGGTGTTGGCTGCAAGCGCGACTGCCGTTCGAGAGGTCCTGGGTTCAAATTCCGGGTACTATTGAATTTTTCTGAATTACATTTTCTAATTGAAATTTTTATTAGTGGCTCGGTGTTTGAATTTGTGCCTGGTGTACGGCAATAGGCTCACTACCTCTGAGCTCGATCTTCTGCTTTTAGTATAAGTTAGTATTTTTTTGTTTACATTTTATTTTTATTTTATTTCTATTTTTTATTACTTTCTTTAGGCCTATAACTCGTAACTAAATTACCACTTAGCACCCGCCGTTGTTATTTCGTTAAAGGTGATGAACTCGGTGAAAAGAATGTGTTGGAAATATATTTTTTTGTTAGATGAGTACAGCATTTAACTATATATACATATTATAAAACTATCTGATGTCTCATCCGAGACATACGCATATGTATTTCAGTTCGTACACAATTTAAGTATTATGTACCTTACTTACTCGTTTTTATAAAATGTAGAACGGGTGTGATGAAACATTAGTAGTCAAAAATGAACGTGTACGTTTGTGTATGTGCGCGTATGGGTGCTTGTGTGTGTGCGTGCCTAGTTGCGTACGTACGAGTATACGGAAACAGCGGTGTGAGGGCGTTGTAATTTGCGTGCGTGAAAATTGTCGAGCTTGAGACAGATAAGTAAATACAACAAAAATGGTTGCGCGAAACAACACTTAACAACAGCAAACGCCACGAGCGCTTTTAGGTGATGTTTGAAAACTCAAACATTGTGTTATCGCGTCTATTATATTCGTGTCACGTGTCACGGAACAAAGCGTCACGGCAACGGACGCGCCAGCGCGCTGCCAGTCACGCGGCTAAGGGGTTTGAAATCTTTTACGTAAACAGGTTATGTTGAGTCGAAAAAGTTTCGAGACGGTTTAGCTGGATCTTTTGTTTTGCTACTTCATTTCGACTCTTATTTCTATGGCTTCAGTAACGGGAAACAAGTAATCAAAAGTTGAAATTTGCGAACATTTGTTTGGTTTTCTTATATAAATAATTTGCAAGTGGGCATGTTTCGATTGCAAATTTTAAAAAAGCAACTTTTACTTGAATATTGGGACTTTCTGTTTGGTATTTTTATCCATTGGCTGGAGTCATATTGTCACATATTGAATTAATAATTATGGATGAAAATTATGATCAGACATAACCAGACATCACATCGTTTTGTTTTCACGCGTCATCGTCGGATCACCAAAAAATGTTATGGCGTTTTGCTAATGGCGGCATATTATATAAATGAGAGCATTGCGACATACATATCCCGAAATTATTATTATATTATATTATCACAGGCAGAAAACATTGAATGTTAAATGTCTCTATACTTATAGATTTATTGTAATTTCTCTACAATCATCACCCTCTTTATACATGAAGGCCGGTACGAAGACTTATGATCTCTCGTCAGTCAGCGTTTGATCTATTTGGTCCAAATAAGTGAACCTTAATCTCTCTTGACACCTGCATTATAACATTGAAATTTCATGTTGATTTTCGATTCTAGGTGTTTTATTATTTTCACTCTAGCCGGTACTCGGTTGTATCGTAGAACGGTTTATGTGGAAAATGAAATTTTAATATCAAGTGTAGCTGCAGAAGCTGACAGTTTCAGAATTGTAAGTTCGATAACTACAGATCGTCTCTTATACACCCATAACAATCTCTTTAAGGTATTGGTCATCACACTGATTTCGCCCTATTCCATGGTGGGACGTATTCCTTATTCCCTATATTATCGTAACATAACTTGTGAATCTTGTGAATGTATTACATTCCTCTGCCAACAACTTCGGGTAAATACGGGCGTGGTGTTATGTTCGGGTGTTAATTGTGTGATGTTGAAAAATTTAACATATTGTTTAAAATACGCCATTGCCTCAGAAATGTTTCAGGAATATTTTAAGAATTAACCAATTTGTTTATTTATCAAACCTTTCGCGGAACTATTCGTTTATCCAGTCGTAATTGCTCAAAGACCGAAGAGACTGAGATTTGTAGGAATAATGTGTGTTACATTTAAGCTAAAAATTGGCATAGTATTCAAAGCTTAATGTCGCTTCAAGAAGTAATTTTGTTTATAAAACAAAGTCAAGAAGTCTTAAGGTAGATAGTAATAAAATAAACACGAGTGTCAACACGGAGTTTCCTTCAGCCGAATCCCGTCCCGCGGGATCAGAGATCGGATATACGGAACTTATAGGACAAGTTTAATCCCATAGCGCGTTCTAGCTCAATGGAGAATTTTGCGGCTCAAATACATATTGGCAAAATATTTTAAATCGTGTGACAACAAAAGATACAATTTCTATATTTTTATTATTAATAATATTATTACGTAGTCATCCAAGAT
>DVOY01000148.1:0-13813 GCA_018237585.1 Apyrrothrix maculosa | reverse complement strand
CCGTAAGGGACCTGGCTTGAGGATATGTATGTAGGTATTCACAAAATATTGTACACTAGTAATGTTGAAATAATAATGTTTCGTTAATAATCTTGGAAATGCCGTGCATTAATTATAGTATGGTAAATTGACACGACTCGAGGGCACAACTAAATACGTGTAAAATGCCCAGTTTGTCGTTAGCTTTATCACCTGCCTAAGGGCCTGTCATGGGTCGATAACTTTTTGATTAATAGCCCTTTGTCCGGTACACGCTTCCACCATTATCTCCTCGTTAATGCCGTGGAAGGGTCTCAATAATATCAAGATCCGAGATAAGTTTGGTCAATGATATTCTGTTAAATCGAAGTAAGTACACGTAGGTACAGAACGTTCTTTCATACATGTGAGTAATGTACCTACGTAATTCTTGGCCAACGCTAAATAAAGTGTTTGAAAGCAGTGATTAGTTAGGCATATACATATGTATGTATGTACATTTGTTCGATTGTGTAGTTAGGCTTATAAATACTTATAAATACTTACTTACTAATACAGGCTTATAAATACAATGTTCAATTAGTTATTTAGGCATTTAAATACCTCTGTTTAATTACGTAGTAATGGCTTAATAGCGTAAGTAAGCTTAGTTATGTTTACCAATAACTATATTTATCGAAAATTATAGTCATTCAAAAGTGTTATACAATACTAAAGTTCGATATTTTTACTAAAATTAGGTGTTGAAATCTATGGAAATAAGAGTATAATCGTTTCAGTTTAAGCATTATATTGTATTTCAACAAGGCAGTAGCATAACTACTTAAATAAAGCCGTGATTAAAAGCTGGTTTAGTTTGATATTAACGTTTTTTACATTCTGTATTATTAAATAAGCGTCAATATGAAAGATATAATAGAGTTTCGCATACGCTGTCAGCGCGGGTAAAATGATAGAACTGACATATGTAGATAGAATGACAACTCAATATGACTCAACTCATTACTAAGATTCGAGACGACCTTCCATCAATAATACATACCATTTAGAAGTACTTAGAGAGTACGAAGTTGAAGTAGAAAATGCAGTGTGTAAACGAAGGGAGCAACGTTTGGGCCTAAAGTTTGATATTAAATAACTCGCTTAAGTCAGCTTAAGTAAAATATCTTAGCTTAAGTTAAACAAAAACAAAAGTGATTGAAAGAAGACCTCGAGTACGTTTATTAATCTTTCAATGACAGTGAAATAAAATTTCAAGGGACCCAGGAAATAAAAAAGGCGAACTCGGAAATCAGAAACTTCAAAGTCCAATAGCAAAAATTTCATTATTGGAAAAGAAATATTCACGGACAGCGAATGGTAGGGCGAGTGCAGATTGATTAGGAATGTGTTCTACCAACTACGAAGAACAAGTAAAGTGAAAAGATAGTTTTTAGATCCAGACATAAAACAAATATTTGTCCTTGGTGAGAATCGATCCCACGACCCCCAGCTCAGTGCTAAGTACAAAATTATATAATTAATACTTGTATTGTAACAAAGATTGTGTTGTTAAGCGAGAAGCATGTATTGTCCATGTAGTCATAGATAATTTTGTTGTTCGACTTTTTTCGCCCCACTGTCGATCACTGAAACCTCTCGAAATTGCAAAAATCGTAAAAATTGACAGTGTTCATTAATAAAACCCATTGTTGAGTGGAAAGTGTTGCAAAACAATTATTTATTCATCTATTGTAATAATTTATATGTGGTTTTGCCATATTGCTATAAGGCTAAGTTACAGGAATGCCCTTGTATGTCTATAACTCCTCGAACACACAGTTTCTTGTCAAAGGATACGTCTCTATATAGTAGACTCTATATAGACGCGTACAATCGCATTTTTTTAAGCAGACAGGGTAGAAAATTAGGAGATAGCGGTCACGAGAAGACACTATCGCTAGTTGCACCTGGTCCCCACCTCTAACAAAACTGTAGAAATACCATAGAGACCATAATGTTAGTTAGTTTAGTAAATATTAGTTGTTCATAAGACTATTATTCAATATGAATTGATAATACGACTGTAGGAACGGATCGACCTCAGCGGAAGCTGTTTCTTTTAAAGTATTATAAAAGACATCTGAAGAGTTAAACTAGCTTATCTTGTTGTACCTCGATATAGAACAGGACATTCTCAACGGATTGATAATCTCGTTCGGATGTTTTCTATCACTGGCAAAGTTAGTTTCAAAACATTTTTCAGCGCAGTGAATTTCTCAATTCGAAATTTATTCATGCGGACAGAGATGGCTATTCGGAAACTATAAAATTGTTCTGAAATTCGAACTTTTCACATGCTGAATACTGAGGTCTTTGGACTTTTACTAACATTGAATTCATACAGATGTCGTGAATATCACGATACTCTTTGAATAACACATACAGTGTACAAGAAAATAGAAAATATAAGTCGCACCCTTATAAATCAAACCACGACTTTATTAAAACACCACTAAAGAGCTATATAGATAAGTGAACAGTTGGCGATTTTGTTCTATAAATAGAAAGTTCAGCACTTTCTGAGAGCAAACAAGAAGTATGTATCTTTAGGCCGCTGAAATTTAGAATAGTTTCAGTTAGAAATACTTCATAGTTGAATAAGCGGATGAACAAGCCGCTTTCGTAATTGCCGAGTGCAAAACCAAAGCTCCACAATTCGATCGGAGTGAAAGCTCGGTAGGAACAGTAAGGCGAGCATGAATTATTGGCCAGTCGATCTTTATTGTACTACGTTAGTAGTGAACAAACTTTGAATTGTGCAGACTATAGCAACCATCTACAAATATGGTAGATATTGTAGAGATATAATTGACTGGCTCGTTGGTTGAGTTCTAGTAGGCGCAACTGGTGATGGAGAGGTTCCGAGTTCGATCCCCGGGCCGAGTACTAGCGGGTTTTTCTAACTTTAATTTTTAATAGTAGCCCCGATTCTGCATTAGTGTGTAGGGCCCGGTGAAGGGCAATCGGCTCACCACCTGTTCCATGAAGGGATGTATATCGGTGGGAAACGTGGAAGTGTACTACACTGCTCTGTCTACCTCTTCGGGGATAACTAGGGCGATATAGTTACGTTGTTACATTTCATGTAAATATACAGTACCTACGATAGAGATAATATATAATTAAGAGTTTAATTATTGATTGAAGCTTGAGTTTAATAATTGCTTAAAGAGCTTGGAATTCGCTTCCGATTGATTATTGGTTTTGGCATATGCCAAAAGTTTCAAACAAGGCCATTTACAAAGTTTCGCGTAAATTTTGTACCAAGGGATGGATTTATACGGCTTATTTATTATACTTTAACTTTAATAAGTTAAACTTTAAGGTTTCGAGTGGTTTATCCTTACCTATTAATACATAGAATCGTTGTTTTTCGTTACGATATCGATGACTTCGTGCAATGAAAATTTATTTACGCTTGTCATGCTCTGGAAAAGCTCTGACCCGTACTTTAGACGTAAATTTTATTGAAGGGTGTACAACACAATAGTCTGTCCCGCACAAAGGTGGTTCCGTATGATTTAGCAAAGCTCTTCACTGTGTTGCCTAATTGAAAGCGCTTTGAAATTTTTTTGAAGCTTTCAAGTTTACAACCTCTTCTGTTAGAATGTACATAAGCAGTGTTTAAAAATTATTCCGAATTATAAATTATGCCGAATTATAACGGGTCGGGATCGGGGAGGCTTTACAGAGTATATTTCTTAAAGACATAAAAAATTACGACTGACTGAACGTGCAAAGGGCAAATCTTGGAAACCTCCAAGAGTACTATATTATTTATATTGTTATATTACCAATTAGCGTGAATCAGGGGAAGCATCTTGTTTACTTAACTAAGCATACGTAGCCTTCGAAAAGATGTATTTGAGTATAATGAAAACGTGGAAAAACAAACCTAACATAAGCCCATTGTGGTTCCACCGTTGGACACCGGTCTCTTCTTAGAAGGCCACAGTTCGCCACGCTGGCCAAGTACTGGTTCGTAGACTTCACACGTCAACTATGTATGTTCTCTAGAATATTTTATTTAGATAATTCTAAAGAGGGCAGTTTTCCTCACGATCTTTTCTGTACTATAGTAATATCACATGTAAGTGATATTTTGATCTTAAAAACGTACATTTTTAGTAAACTGGTGCGCACCGGGATTTGAACCCAGCACCCCCGGATTGAGGGCTTACACATTTAGACTACTTGTATCACCGTTTAATATCTACTAATGTATGAAAAATCCTATGAGTATAATAGCTTTATTAAAGTGTATTTATAGCTATGAATTCTACCCTACATTTCAATGCAAATTCCAATCCTTTGCTTTGCTTCTTATAGGTTCAAAGACGTAAAGCACACGTCATCAAGCAACGTCAGCATTGATTTATACGGTAAGGAAAATTATTAACAGTCACTGACCGTCCTATAGATCTTCTGTAATATATAGCACAGATATGAAGGTGAATTTTGACGTAATGTTCATTCCGACTATTCAACATAAGACTGTAATGTTCATTCATATTTGAATGTAACGCTTTATTTATTTTGAATATTACATACCGAACATCTTCAGTTTCATTTTGGCAATCGGTGTGCTCTGCTAATCCCTTAAGTGACCTGGCGTGACGATATAATTACGTGATGATATTATTGGAACGTTATGCTACAACTTAACCAAAAAGGTGTAAACCATTTCTTAGTAACACTCGTATAAAAGTATCTTACTTTTTCTGTCATGTAAGCAAAAACACGGTATGGAATATTTTCATATGCAATAGTATTATTTTATCGCATATTTTCTTTAAAATACTGCTGCTTCAGAATGTTGTGTTTCTTAAAAGGAGCCCATTCGCTTATATATGAATAAAAGCTGTTGGTATCTTCCCAATCAGAATACTGTCAAAAAATCCTTTTAAAATGCTACCAACATAATTTCCATTCAGGCCCTGGATTAACATGGATATAAAATGTAAATTTAATATAGGACGAAATAAAATGTAAATTTAACATTTACATTTAATATTCATCCTATATTATGCCGCGTTGGTCGAGCGGTTACAAGCGCGACTGCCGATCAAGAGGTCCTGGGTTCAATGCCCGGGTTCGGTACTATTGGATATTTGTAACTTAGATATTCTAGTAGAAATTTCTAGTATTGGCTCGGAGTCTGGATATGTGCCCAATGTAGAGTAGTAGGCTCATCCCCTATTCCATATTGGGACGTAAACGTAACTGGTGAAACGTGAGAGTGTTCTACACCCCTCTGCCTACATCTTCGGGGATTACAGGCGTGATTTACGTTTATATGTTTAATAATGCAATGTAATAAATGACTAAAACTATGGCCCGTGGCCAGTAGTGAAACGATAAAAAAAGGGTTGAACTTGATAATCGTTTTAGTGATGGTTAATAACTTTTTTGAAATTATTTGTAAGTCTGGACAATTTTGCGGAATCACTTGCATATTATGCTGAACACGTCTGCATTATTCGCTGTGCCGAGTTATGGAATTTGAGGAAATCCGCAAACGAGGGCCGTTGGCGCCTACACAGAGTCCTATTGGCACGTACTATCGCGCTCACGATTACATATTCAAACAACTTGCAAGAGATTTTAAAACAGAAGTATGTAAAGTAATACTAGGGAATGTATATGACTTTACAACTATTCCGGTAATTGTTTTTCTTATCTTGTAATGGTATATACAATTACATATAGTAGTACGTCAAAGCTGCTATTGTTTTCTTAAAGGGACATATTTGTTTTATAGTTACTGACACATTTTAAAATTGTAGTGTTAAAATAGTACTGTTAAAAAGTCGTAGTGTTATTTTAATGTGCCTTTAACATTCTCCCACATGAATTAACATATGAAAATTAGTTTACTTACGAATGAATAATATTAATACTTATGTACGTCTAAACAAAAGAAATATTCTTATACCAGCGCTTTTGATTAATTCCCGGACATATATGAGAGAATAACATTGAATGCGCTGTGAAAAATTTCATACATTTATCGGAAATAGTGGGAGAAAGATCGCTTTCTTTGTGGAAAATTTCATACGTCTATTGGCACCAGTAGGAGAGAAATCGCCCACTTTGTGGAAAATAGGAAATGAAACTGAAACTTCGCACGGAAATAATCACGGCCCACTGAAACAGATAACTATTGCTTTCTGGCATCGCAGTAGCTTAGCTAAATAAACAACAAAGTATCGGATACAAAGAAAATAAATTGGACAAGATGCCTCGTGGAACGGAACTTTGGATCGCGGAAGGAACACAGTTGTTGTAGTTTAATTGAATTATTTATTGGATCTCGCTGACTAATGCCTTATTTAACTGAAACTGACGTAATTGTCTAGTTGACAATATCCGGTATATATCACACTGCCAATGACAAATTTGAGCTCAGTTGTAAAAGTGTTGTTTTAAGAACTAAGAAAAAAAACGCTCATGTTTTATCGTTTTAATGACTTTGTTTAATGCCTCCTAGGACGTGGAATATAACGATTGTGTCATCGCATGGCACTACTATTTTTGACCAGCATCATAGGTATATGTATAAGGTATATATTGTAAGGAGAATGATTATAATGAGATTAATATTTTTAGCAGCATTTTATTCATATTGATGTAAATAGCATTCGATAATTTACGAAATATTTAACGTATGATCTTCGCAGAGTCTTACGCTAATACCATCATCATCATCATCATCATCAAGGTATATCAGTCCACTGCTGGACACAGGCCTCCCTCAAAGAACGCAAATAATGATAATAATACTATCGCTGGTTAAAAAATGTTTTTAATTTTCGAATCGCAGCCGTAACAATTTCTAAAATATCTGCACCCAATAAAGTTCGGATCAAAATCCTAACTTTATAACAGGTACCGTCTATGTTTATATGAAAATTTTAAAACTATTGAGTGTTCGGGTTGTTTAGATAGAAATAGCGCACAAACTTTTGTTTTATTCTAGACAGTTTCAAATAGGTACGACAGAGTTTTTTTTTTAGTCAGATATACACCTATGGCACCATTTTTTTATAGTGTGATGGGATTCAAATAACTTATTGTAAATTTTCGATGTTTCTGAATAAACTTGGTTGTTTTAGTCAGCGTGGATAAATTTGCAATCATTCATGTAGGATTGTCTCAAAACGAAGCGACCAATATTTGTCAATGATAAGTTAAAGCTCATGTGGTCAGCAATTTGAAAGGTTCGTAGCCATGAGGCGGTTAAAAATTTCATGAGCATTTCCGTGTTTCAAAAAACACGTTAAACAGTTGGTCGTCATTGTTGTTGTTTGGTAAGAATAATTAATACTGGCCGGAAAATTTATTCGTGTCGGGGTGGAGAAAGAATACATATCGCGACCTCCGTATGGCGCAGCCCACCTCGGCACAGCCAAACGCCTTGGCCGCCTACAGGATGCAACGTAGGCAGCAGCAGTAGACAGTTCAGCAGTAGACTTAGACAAGCTGATGATGGAAAATTTAAAGGTCGGTTTCAAAGCATCCGACATAACGGGAAGATTAGCCAATATCGATATTTTTTCACCATAGGAAGTTGCGCCAAAGTCATTACAGCAGACAATGAGACGTCTATTTCAAAAACTTGTTGCTAGGTCTTAGCAATGTGGATAACGCGTAGAGACCACTTAAAAATACGTTCATGTTATCCATTCGCAGCTTTTATCATGTTTATACCTATACAGATTTTTACACGTACTCGCTTTAATAATACAAAATGGTCAAATACTCTACACCAACAACGTGCGCCAACTTAAGATGTGTGAAAATATTATGAAGATGCTTATTATAGCGAGATGATATTTAGACATACTCAGACCCTATTCCATGGTCGGATGTACAAGTACATATGTATAACATAACAGGTGAATCGTGCTAGTGTACAAACCAGTTAGCCTACCCCTTGAGGAAAATATGTTGCAATATGTTACGTTGCAATATTTACAGATCTGATGCTTAACGTAAAAACTTTTATGTCATTCTAAATAATAATAACCGCGTTAAACTCCCTGCATGAGAACAAAAGAATGGGACTAAGTTAGACTAAGCTTCGCATTCGGGTGTTTTAAAAGAGAGATTTCATTGTGAAATGGTGTCTATTATTTAAGATTTTAAAATGCAGAAAAAATAATGCATTCCAGGATTAGAGAGTAACGACAAAGCGCGTAACTTTCATTTACGAGTACGTTTGTAAATAAAAAGAGCTATATTGTCTGTGAAGCAATAGTAACAAAAAATATCTACTACTCAAATTCTTTATAATTGTTCTTATAACTGTATACAAACGTATACGTGTTTCAAAAAGGCAAAATATAAAATTTGAACAACAAAATGTGTATCAAATATGCTTCCTTGTCCCAAAGTGGAACTAAACGGAATAACAATCGCCGGTCCGAAGACGTACGCGGTCTGGGCGTAACTGTGATAAACGACTTACGTAGAGAAAGCACATTCACAAAAAAGCAAGCTTTCAGTTTCTAGCCCCGCAAGTTTCACAGGCTGGCAAGGAAATCTAATCTATCGCTGAACAACAAATTACTTCTGTATAAAAGTATCCTCAAATCAATCTGAACCTATGGAGCAAAATTGTAAGTGACTGCGGCCAAATCAATTTTGAAAATTATATTTACAATGGATAAAAAGCGGAGCTCCGCAGGATCTTCTCCCACCAAAACCAGATTTTTGAGAAGACTCATATTTCTAAATAAATATCCCACTTTGCGAATACAATTTCGTACACGCCAATGAATATACCTACATAGTAAGACCACCAGCTAAATGCCTCAACGAGGCAGATCGCTATATGTACATGTGCTTCCTTTTACGTAGTTAATAATTTAATGACTTAGTAACTATTGTTAAATTAGTTAATCGAACGATTACGTATAAAAGATAAAATGATAACCGATGTAACCGAACACCCAATATGTAATCTAACTCAATGCCAAAATTACTGGAAATTGATTTATAAAGAGCTCTTTTTAAAGCTCAGACGGTTTACACACTTGCTCTGATTGCTGAATTAATATTTTCATCGCCATAAAGTAAAATTAAATTGATGTAATATGTGCTTAAAACTCGTCATAATTGTCTTATACCGGAATAGTAATCATAGTTTACTCATTTACTTGAATAAGCATAATAATGTGTACGTTCATAGGTATAGGCCTCGATGAAAGCTCTGACCCCTAACAAGTGTAAATTGAAGTGCGGAACAAAAATAATATACTGTTTTCAACATTATTCTGTATACTGGTATGCAAAGGATCTTTTTAAAAATAACTCAGGTTTTGAATAAACCGACCCAGCCCCTCGGGATCAAGCTGTATGTAAACGAACAGAATAAAATCGAGGGAATGTTTTGTTGTGGCGCGAACTCTGTTAGTCTATCTACGTATATTTCGAAATGCAGTGAATTTATTCAAATCTCGCTACACGCGAGGCTGTGATGCGATTGTTAGCAAGCACCTGCATAAACTACAACACTGGAATAACATTTCTGATATAAACGCGTTACGGGCTACATGCGTCTCTCGTTATATTTGTCTATTAACATTGATTACAAGAAGGATGGGAAATTAATACATGTCAAATATAATGAGATGTATGCGTACTTGTATTTTATTTACGTCTTGTGTTTTATTAACGTCACTTCACGCCTGTAATCCCCGCAGAGGTACGCTGAGAAGTGTAGTACACACCCACGTGTTCACGTTTACGTCCTATTATGTAATAGATGGTGAGCCTATTGCCATACACCGGGCTCAAATCCAGACTCCGAGCCATTACTAAAAATTTCTATTAGAAAATCTAAGTTAGAAAGATCCAATAGTACCCGACCTGGGATTTGAACCCAGGACCTCTCGATCGACAGTCGGGCCTGCAGCTAACACGACCAACGAGGCAGTCATTTGATAACCAGTTATAATAATGATATTTTCTCTGCCTATCCCGTAAGGATGATGGTATAAACATAATAATAAAAATATATAAATACATTAATTAGTTAAATAAACAAGTGATACCCAAAAGTACATCAATACTGTGAGAACACTGCGCTAATTATCTCCCGCGGCGCAAGTATTTCTATTTTATTATAGTACCCGCTGATTAACAAGTTGCTTTCGTCATCATGTAATTAAGACAGTCACGAACTGTAGGTAACTGCATTGCATTAATGTAGTTTAATAACTTAATATTAAATATCACTAATTACAGTGAGAATAAAGGAATACTCATTAGGTAATATGAACATCTAAAAGTTGGCTGTACATTCCCCAAGGCGCGAAAATGAGAAGTATGCTGATGTATTCAGTTAAGTCTTGCCTTAACAGTTCTTGACTGGTCTGTTGATCCAGTGTCTAGTAATTCTGCTTGCTGAATCGGGGGGTAGTAGGTTCGATTCCTATCTAGGACAAATATTTGTGTAATAAGGACGAACGTTTACATACAGTGTTCAATCATATCATACATTAGTGTATATTTAGAAATTTGTAGATACATACATATATTCACGCCAGGTACCTTACGGGGTAGGCAGAAATTAGAAATTTATATAAGTAGCACAGAATGCTTGATTTGGGATTAGATCTGTGTATATGAGTTGTATGTCACGAGATTATTATTTTCGGTCTGAAAAGAGGCTTCTGTCCAACAGTGGATGAAAAAAGAGCGGCCCAAATCGCAATATACAGTTAGTTATATCTGTAACTGTTATTATAAGCAAGTCCTATTGGCCTAAGTACTGTCTACAAAACCGATGGGGGGGGGGGGAATTTGTTGAAAATATCCTTCACTAATTAGTGTGGGAATACGACACACGTAATGACGATCACATCTACCAAACATACATAAACCTTAATTCTTATTTTACTTTCTTTGTTGATGAAGTTTAACAATATGTAATAATAAAAATCGGGACTTACAGAAATTTTAATAGCCTAATTACCATTTAAATAAACGATATAAAAACCAAATCATCATCAAGTAATGAATACAGTATAACATATAAATGGCAATGAAAACACGACTGACGTCGCTCAAACGATTTATACATGAAATAGAGAACATTTCCATCCGAAACGTAATCAAAACACAATATATCATGAACTAGCATAACTCATTCGGTAAATTAACAAATGAACTATATATCAATTTAGTTAATACACAGTACATTAATTAGCTCTCCGCACACAAGTGTACGCCACTGTAATCACACCCGACAAACGTTCATTAGTTCTATTGTGTTTAATACGATCAACAGGAATTACAATGAACAAAGGATAGGCAACCGAAGACAGCTTGATGTATTACATACTTGTGAAACTAACATCACGCCAGGTCCATTGTCGTGTTGGCAGTGAACACCGATATAAATACATATAAGTTAGAATATATTGTCTGTTCGAGATTTTTATACTCCGACACCGTTCGACCTACCCTCACGTGGCTGACATATGTATGTGTGTATGTAAGTGCTTTTTCATGGATAACGTTTTTGGGCCGTCTATATTTTGTTACTCGTCACTAGGTGGCGCAGCAGCATTTCAATGTATATACCAACTGATCGCCATGAATATTAGTGTACATGGGTATTTGAATACGGATAATATTAATATACCAGCATTTTCGCTGTAACTCGTCGCTAGATAGCGGTACAGCACATCAACTACTACACTCTTCTTCCTGCCGCTTTGAACATTGGTATATCTAAATATGTTGGTCATCTCGAGTATATAATATAGATTATAATGGTCTGTCGTACTATGTCAATCAAATTAATAGTTTGTTTAGAAGATACTAGCGAGTCGCTCCAGCTTTGCACGGGCGCAATCAGATGCAATCACATCATGCGAAGTAGGGATCTGTCGTTAGTATTATACATATATAATAAATGTCATGGTATATAAAACCACGGAACGCACATAAAAGCAGTTCCAAAATGTTGATATCAACATAAAACGTAATCATAAGAGCTACGTGAGTCTCAAGGTATCATTCGCGGTTTTGCGATAAAAACTCTTGAGGTTTGGAATCCATTCAAGCGAAACGAAAAATATATTTAGCAAAGAACGAGGAGAAATATGCTTTTCTTTCGCGTGTCATATCTTTTTGCTTAATTTAGAACTCAGTTCAAGCATGTATAAAATTTATAAGCAGGTATTATTTGTGCCCGGTATACGGCAATAGACTCACCAGCTATTCCATAATGCTCTACACTCCTCTGTCTATTTCTTCGGGGATAACAGGCGTGCCGTTACATATGAGTAAATACGTTTGTATAAAGGTGTATATGCAGATTTATCAGCTCTCTGGTTACAATAAGGTTGACTGGTAGCAAATGTTACTTGGCATTAAGTCCGCCTTGGCATTAAGTTAACAACAATAAAGGAGAAATAAATAAATAGCGTCCTCTACTTAGTATAGGATTCGATGGACGTGTCAACGTTGTCACTGGATATTATTATTATTATACATTTCATGCATACCTACATTTTAATAGGACAGATATCGTCCAACTATTAGCGAATCTTGACTCCGAAAGAACGCTGTGAAAAGGTACAGTTGAAATGATATAAATGTTTGTTGATGAAACCCTCCAAAATTATTTAAAGACCATCGCTATTTTTTTATTAATCTAAGCCCGTCCATATCAGTTTTGTATGATACTAAGCCTTTCTTCTCGGTAGTAGAGAGTAAGGTCATTAAATCAACTATACTTTTTTTGCTTTCTCTCATATGTCTTGTCTGACCGCAATATTCACTCCAGTGGTTGCAATAAGAACCGTCTTACGTCAGCTAGCCCTCATTTTCCTCCTAAGCCTATTTCTTGCTGAGGGAGTTTATCCATTTTGCGTCCATTCCTTCGTAATGATTGGCTGCTACAATTAAATACGCTTTAACATTGCTAGCTTAATGTGGCACAATATGTTATTCTGTCTCGTTTGTCGAGTGGTTGTAAGCGCGACTGCCGATCGACAGGTCCTGAGTTCGATTCTCGGGTCGGGTACTAACTTGCAATTTGTAGTAGCGGCTCGGAAATTAGATTTGTGCCCGGTGTATGGTGGGCCACTGGAACAGGTGGTGTCACCACCTGTTCCAGGATGGGACGTAAACGTAACTGTTGAAAGGTGAAAGTGTACTACATTTCTCTGCCTACCTCTTCGGGAATACAGACGTTTTTTTTTAATAATTATATTTCTCAAGAACTAAGCAATCATTGTTGCCTTGGATGAACATATTTAGTATACGGTAGTGCATTTTCCTTTCAACCATCCGGACATCTTTTCATTACACACCGCATTTGTGAAAACCAGTCCTTAACAACGCCCTTATCATAAAAACTGTTCATGAGAGCCATTCCATGTAACGAAGGAAAATTAGTTATATTAAAGTCATCTCTCATATACTTATAGGACATAATATTTTTATATTAGAAACTCACTTGATTATTCAAGATTAAGTTATTTAATGATATTGTGTACCGAGAAAATTTAATAACTTTGTCATTCGTTTCAAGGACTTATCAAATATTGTGTTTCCATTTAATAATGAATTAAGGTTTTCACTTAATTAAATGCCAGATATATGAAAGCGTATTAAAATATATTTGTTATATACATTTTCTACTTTAATTAAGCTTATGTTGAGAATTAATATATCTTACTCACCACCTATTCCATAGAAAGACGTGAAGGTAACTGGTGAAACGTGGAAGTGTACTACACTCCTCTGCCTATCTCTGCGGGGGTTACAGGTG
>DVOY01000147.1:0-13826 GCA_018237585.1 Apyrrothrix maculosa | reverse complement strand
CGGGCGCCTCCTTACAAAATGTGCGTTATAAGTTTAAATATCACTTGCTATAACGGTGAAGGAAAACATCGTGAGGAAACCTGCACCTCTTAGAATTCAAAAAAAAAATGTTTACTAAGGTGTGTGAAGTCTGCCAAACCGCACTTGGACAGCGTGGTAGACTATGGCCTTAACCCTCTCATTCTGAGAGGAGGTCCGTGTCCAGCAGTAGAACGATAAAAAGGGTCGGGACAAAGTCCATTCAATACTTCACTGTACACATGTATACATTGAGTTTGTCCAGGTTTTAGCATTTGAAAATAAACGTTTCTGTGAATACTCCTCCGTGTAAAAAAGGCCTTTTTGGGATATAATCTGGCTTAGCAGTACTTTGTGGCAATTTATTAGATGAGAGCCATTTCCTTTCGCGTTTGGGTTATCTCAGTGGACCCACATTTCATCTCGAGTGATCAAGCTATCAAAAAACTTTTTTGTATTGTGATGTACAGCTCTGTATACTTTATACCGATTTGTTGCAAATGTTCTTGGATCATTGAACAAAGTTGTTTAAGACTCTTCGACAGTTCCTTTATTGTCTGTAACGGATCTCTCTCCATTTCCGCCTTTAACAGATCATTGTCTAAAGTTGTTGCTCTAGAAGATCGATACGAGTCGGAAAGTTCAATATGAGCGAGTTTAAACTTGGGAATTCCCCTTCGGTATTTTCAAACGTCGATGTACTTGGATAAACATCACAAATGTTTTTAGTAGCAACTGAAGCGTTCATACCCTCGTGAAACTCAAGAAAAACAAACCGGATATGTACCACTTTTGGTATTCGGCTGGCGGATTTGCCCAAATTCGGTAGAAAAAATGTTTAAAAATATCTCTTAATATGTTTTAGATACTAATTTGAAGTACACAGTGAGCTGACAAATGACACCCAATACTGAACACCACAGAAAGGACTTTGTGTTCTGGTCAGCGCGTTACATGATTTTGCAAAGCTATTCATGCAACTGACAATGCATTTGACAGAACTGTCATGATGTCTGGCAGCTGCACAAAGGGCCCCGGGCGAGATTCCCAGTCGACCTGTTTCGTGTCTAGGTGCTCGTGCACTTATCTAAGTTTGTGATTGAATTTGAAGACATATTCTGACAACATGAAATAATAAAATAAATGTTAAAACAACACAACTATTACACAAGAATAACGAAATTATCACCAACAACACGGAAAGAGAATTCAGAAAATTCTTTCCTGAAACAGTGTTTACCTAAGGACCTTTGCCCAAGGGGATTTATGACATCTCTGTAGGGGAGTGAAGAATACTTTAAGGAAGATATCGTTCCATTTATCAAAAGAGGTATCTGTTTTAGTGGCACGTGGATAATTTCAACCGGTTTAGACGTGGCGTGCGACTTGGCCGGGGGACGTGACCGCACTCCCGATAAGAGATCTTAAGCCGCATATCGACATCTATCTGGCATATTTTTAATGCCGCGGTGTCAGCGCCTATAGGAAAAAGTAAGGGAGTAGGTAAATTGCAAGTAAGGTAACAGCGATAAAAATGTAGAGATAAATATTATGCTGACATTTTATTTACAATGAGAGGAACAACATGGAGGTTTGAAAATTAGTTCTTGTGTCTATCTAAACGCATATAAGCACACGGGTAAAAGGTAGAAAATACTTATAATCCGTTAATTACGACAAAACAATCCTTTAATATTGACACTTGTAACAATAAAAGCTTTTAATTATTATTTCTAACAACCCCAACCAGCTATTGAGTCGGGTTGTTAGCACTGCGCACCCCTAACCCATACCGTAAGGGTGAAAAGGTAACATCATTATTCCGTCTAAAAATTTCATCCTAAAAGGGTCGCGAAGAGGATGATGGGATGAAACTGAACGAACAAAACCGTTTATTGAGTTTGGACGGGCAATTTTAACAAAAGGAGCATTAAAAAACCCCGAGCCAATTTACAAGCGAGATCAATAAAAAGTCTATTTCAGCGCGACGGTGAAATGCTATTTACATGTTGAATTTTTCATTAAAAGCAATACTAAATAAATCATGAATCTTTATTTTTATTACGAGAAACTTAGTTATTACGACTTTCATGTAATTTATAAATGTAACCTTTTCCGTCTTTCTACAATGAAACGTAATCAATTACCGAACAAACTGAACAAACGGAAACAATACGTTACGTGAATTACGAGTATTACCGAGGACCGAAAGCAAACAAACTTTTCTGTTAACACCAAAGAATATCTGGAACGGATTTATGTGAAAAGTTTCAGAAGAAATTAAAGTAACTTCGTGGCAAAATATTCAAGGACGCTCTTCACTTTTACAAACACTGTGAAAATAATGAAATGCACGAGAACCCTTTAATTTCAAAAGCGATGGACTCTTTAGTTGAAACGTGTAACACCTTGAATTCACATAATTATCATTTTTAAGCGGCTACTGATATAAACGTAAAATCCATTGTTGCGACAGACGGTCTACTCTCAGAAAGAGAATAGTTAAGACCACAGTCAGCCACAATGGTCAAATGCGGATTGGCAGACATGACACGCATTAGAGAACATTATGAAGAAAAGTAATGTGCTTCTTTAAGATGTTTTTCTTCAACATTAAATTAAGGGAAATTCGGTATTAAAACATTCGTACATTCGTACATTATAAAGAAAGAAGTGCGTGCCAAGATTTAAACATACCATGTATTGATGAAAACTAAAACAAAATCCCGCGTGTCTTGAGCTAAGCGTTTAAACGAAAGTATATATATAACAGTAAAATTTATAAAAAGTAAATCCATAATTGGTTATATGTATAGTTTTAAGAGAAATGTAAATGCAAAATTAAAGAGAGCTATGGAATTTGTATAATAAATAAGTAAATAAATAAAGGCTACTTTCATTAAATACTAGCCACAACCTCCCTCATAAACTAATCAACGCATTGATCAAATTCGTACCAACACAAATATAAAGATATCGCTTTCCGGGCTTTGTTTTATATCTGCTATAAGTATAGTGATATCGTCCACACTGATATGATACGACATACCAATTTAAATTTTATCACCGACAACTAATCAACAAATATCCGATGCCCGTACTAAAAATAATTAGACGATATCCCCTACCATTATCGGCGGGGCAATCGTCTGAAATCAACATCAGTAGGTACACATTAATGTTATCGAATGAATAAAGTGATTAGGTCATCGCCGTTATTACTGACTTCCGAACGAAACCATCGCAAAGTTTATTCCTACAATTACATTTTCATTTATTGTAGCGCTCGAAGTTATGTACAGGTAGTTACATAGCATCATTACTCATATTTTGTTATCAATTAAACCACGTGCGGATTAAATTGATTACATGCTTTATGTCGCAGTCGGGGAGGTTGATTTATGCGTATTATTTAGTAAGGCAATAAACACGGCATGTTTCTGTTTGATGAAAAAATCTGGTCATAATTAATAGTTCTTAGAAACGACTTCTGAATCGTGAGCTTTTTTTGCTAAGCATAGGCTTAGAATTTAAGCCCTGAGTGCATCAGGGAATCGTTGATGTTAAAATCGTGGATTATTGGACACATTTCGAACTCCATGCCTTCTACGCAATACTAGACCGAAGTTGTGTTCACCGGTGCAGATTATGTGCATGTTGAATTTTATGCAGCATTCTTTTCAATGGCACTATTGATACTACCATCGACTGAAATGATTTCACTAATCTACAGTAAGTCTGTTTGCTGATATAGGGCACTTACTTCTGAATCGATTTTACTACATCTTATTTACAATTGGAAATGCCTACCAATTTGTTGCTAACAGTTGAGGGTCTGTTCAAAACTAGATGTAACGATACAAAATATCCTTTCCCACGTTTCATTGGCAAATCTAAATGAGTACAACAACAACAGGAAATATTGCCAAAGCGGCCTTTTATTTGTATCTAGCCCAACGGTAACAGTGTTGTGGTCTTTGCGTCATTGCTCGATTGCCTTAAGGCAAGTCGGACACTGTTACAAGCACATTGGCTTGTCATTAGATTCTACTGTATATAGGCAACTGTCCCACCATAAATGGGATCTCGGAATGTATATATCGATAGGAGGTTTTTTACGGCGCGGTTACGTAAATTGTACGTAAACGTTGTACGCTCGTTTACACTTAAGTAAATTTACATTTTTGCAATATATTTTTTTTATGTATCCTTATAAATTTATTTAACGCTGATACAATATATTTTACCTAGTACTTTACTAATATTTTACCTAGGTATACTTAGTAATTAACCATTCAGTATGTGATACAATATCCGTAATGATATAATACGGCGATTGAATTACGCTTGAACGACATTTTAATTGATACTAGCGACAAGCGTCACAGTGCGACTATATCTATCGGAACCAGTTTTGAATGAAAGTGACGTAGTCTTTACTTTTTTGTATTGTTTCACTCACGCCACGAACGGATTTGTTAATCACGACACGAATATATCGTTCGGTTTAAAATATATTGCATTGACGATAGTAGCACAGGAGCGCATATCTACCTATCATAGTTGAATAATGCTGGAGAAACGCGGCCTAGTGTCGGGTGACGCGTGCGCAGTGGACATCCGACACGTATTGCAAGAGACAAGGAAATAAAATAACTGGAATATATTTCCACCTCACACACAAAACGGTCCAACGACATACGGACATTGAGACGCAGTGTGACATTTCACATTCGTATACGACTGTGATTCACGACAGTTCGCTGTTGTGCAATGCGTGAAATCAAAAAATTCACGCTCGAACTGTAACGTCTTTGAAGACCTGATAAGAGAAACGGCGTCTCTGCCGTTTGCACAACACTTCCGTGTTTACGTACTTGTAGTTGAAATAACCCTTCTTACATCCATGTATCTCGAAAATCTAACACGTTGTTCAGATAATGTAATAAAAACTTACATATGTCGCATTATTTTTTCCCTGCGACGGACGATGCGGCGCTGGCCGCACTGGCTGCGGAGGCACCTTTAACTGCCTTCGATCAAAGGAAGACACTTGACTACCAGTCCAGCCCCAACGGCCAGGACCGTTGCTCCCGTGCGGTAAAGAATATGATGACTGCGGTCTAAGGTGTCTCGAGGTAGGACCGGATAGTATCGGGCCGGCGGGTCCCCGTTGTGGCATAGGGCCATTCGGCCCTTGAACGTAGTGATAATGTGGCGGATTGGACACAGCTGCACCCCACATCTTCAAAACACTGTTAACACTCACTTTAGCACCATAAAACACAGTTCACCTCATCGCACCAATAAATAATCGCACACTGACACCAGTCGACATTCCATATGCTTCACACGGAGCCTTATCGAATTATAAAACGATAATTAACCGATCAATCGGCATTTATTATTTAATTTGGTGATAACGTTGATACTTTTATTTAACGAACTGTACCTAGCGATGCGAAGGGCCGTACACGACAGAAAGACTGATTGAAAACACGAACACTCCGCAAGCCAGAACCACCGGATGCCACCGGGACGTGCCGAGAATTAATTGGCATTTAATAAACGATTGTTTCATCAAAACAGGTCACTGATGTCTGTGAACTAATTTGTATATCCATATAGCGATTCCAAACGAACGGTCACAAAGCCATAGAACAATATTATATGAAATTAGGGTAAACTAACGGAAACGGTACCTAGTAAATGACATGCCGAAATGTAAACACGAACGAACTGTCAACGGGTATTACAAGCGGTAACATAAAATGAGCAGAAACACGTCGGTTTCCTATTAAAGTTCACATCACTGAATAAAAGAATTCAATGGTAACTTAGACAACCACTACACTGTTTCCACTCCAGCGACTCCGAGAGAAATCTGTCCCGACACGACTAATCCATAATGATGGACGGCGTGTGAGTTTGAACGCATTTCAGTGTAGACTGGTTGCGTGCTGGCGGCGGTCGTAAAGCGTTCCACATCGGCCGTCCTGGCAGTTGCATTATGATTTTTCGCAAGGGAGTGCGGCGCGCGGGCGGCGCGGCGAGCGGCGCAGCGGAGCGTGCAGCACCAGCTGCTCCGGCGCAGCGCGGCGAGACCTGAGCGCAACACCAACAACGGTGCACATTTATTGCTACCTATCGGGCGCTCTGTCCGCGTGCTGCCGCAGCGCCTGCGATCTACAAATTATGCAAATGCGCACTCAACTCGCAGTGATACCTGCTCGACGTAACGGCACCGTGGATGTCGTTCAATGAAACTGCGCCATCATCCCTAATAAGAGTAATAAAAAGACCTTACAAAAGAGGGTATACAACGACGTTCATTGTTGTTATAATACGTAGGTGTACACGCCTTTGCACTTTATTTCATGTAGACACGCAATACGATGATTATATGTCGAAATTTTAATCGTTACTCATAGAATACATATAATTTGTATGTCAATATCTATCAAAACAAAACATCCAGTAATATTGGGAACGCTTGAACCGATTCGTCGAGAGAACGTTCCAGTTGGCGAGCGCGAAAGTTAACAAGACAAAGGCGTTACAAAACTTTCGTTGGGCCGCGACGGCGTACATCTGTGTTGAGAGGTACAATAGGCCGCATTAGTATTCCGAATGCGGTGCGCGCGGAGGCAGCGGCAGCAGGGCGGCCGGTCCCGAGGAGTCACCGCCCGCGGCTCCGTGCGCTGAATACCGACCCTCGTGGACTACGAGCATTCCACAGCACTGTAATGGGCAAAGCCACGCGTCACCGTCACAGCACGACATTGGGCAACGCGACCGACATACATTACTTGGTTAACGGCCCGTTAGATCCTTTTGTGAAACCCATCACACAATTGGAAGCAATCGAGAAAACGGACAGCCGATGTTACGTGAAACGATATAAAAGAGTGCATAATAGAATACATCACAATACGATTTTAACATCGATACGGACTCCGAAACGAGTCGCTCAACAGGTGCAAGCGCATCCACTCTAGACGAATTCTAACATTGATTCATTTCAGACGTCAGCTGTTATCATCTGTTACACGAATATGACTATACCGTAAATATTGACTTAATCACTTGTTTTTTTTTTCGAGAAAAAAACAATATCACACAGATTCAACACACACTGAACTGTTCCAACGTTTGTTAGAAACTATTTTTAAACGTATGAAATGATAGCAACGAACGATACGAAGCCATCCGACTGACAGACAGCGGAGCCTACGCGTGACTAAAATTGTATACGAACGTGTAGGTAGGTACACACAATGCGTGTAAAGAACGGATACTGGCAACTGTTTAAGGATACGCTGAAATTATAATAGATTATCAATTCCAATAAAATTGAATTACAAAGCAAAGCACGATTTATCAAAAACAGTTTGTTCTGAATTTAAAGTTAATAAAACACCAAAATATCATGCATGATACAAAATAAGAAAACAATACTTAAATACAATTTAAAACCATATAAATTTATACGATGTAAAACACTTCTTTACTGCATATAATATCCTAAAATTAAATATATACGAGTATAATCCTTACTAACATTAAAGTCATATTCATCTTCTACCATGGACTTCTGGACAGTCGAGGAATTAGGAGAAATTAAAAAGTATTAGAGAACACAAGTATGAGTAATGGAGAAAGTATCCGTTATGACTGTTGTAAAAAACAATCTTTGTATAGATTTGTTTAAGACTGAACGCAAGCTGCACCTTGCGATATATCGAACGTGCTACTAACAATATAAAAATATGATCACAACGCGATAACAACGCGAAAGTAATTACGGGTCATTCAATAAATAAAATTGTTTTAAATTACGACGATATGCTAAAAGGATTTTAAAAAGTCATTTTGGGAGAAATTTAAAACTTAAAACAAAACCTAAATCTCAAATGTAACGCACAGATCCAAGTGTGAATCCACCTTTACAATCCTAAAGACTCCTACATACAAGTACTGGTAACTTGTGCACGTGATAGTTAACAGCGCAGCTCCAACTTCTAACTGGTGTTAGGAACATTTGGAACATAAATCGCTGTAAATGCATTGGTTTCAGAATTTATCACCACAATTCGGGTTTCATTGTTCGCTTAGATAAAGGCGGAATTCCATTAATTCACAATCAGAATGCGATGCGCTGAGAAATATGGCGCAATGAATATCGGTCGGTAATTAAACTGAAATGGCTTTGGGATGATTGCAACTGTTGTACAGCATTGTAACGATACAATATCTGTCAGCAACAAGACACATTTTCAATATACAAATGTCATGTTTGACTGATCAGGACCATGGCATAGTCTAATATAGTGATGATATAACAAATTTGGATCAAGACTGCGACAATTCATGAATTAATAAACTTATATAAAGTACAAATACAAATAAATAAAAAAGGTCACGTCGCATCCGAGTTCCAATGCTCGAACGCAGTAACGGGGTAGAGCACAAAACATCCCATTTGCGTCACATCGGAAACGCATTAAGCGACGCGACATCGCCGTAAGAGCGCAATATCCGACCGGCAATGTACCCGCGCCGTACGCGTTTACCGGCGTACTGCATCACTCGGGACAAACATCGCATAGAAAAACGGCAAAAACATTATATAGACCATAATGAACTGCCTCGTTGACCGCGCTGGTTGCAAGCGGTAGCATTGGATATTTCTAAATTGAATTTCTAGTAATGGCTAGGAGTCTGAATTTGTGCCCGGTGTATGGCAATAAATTCACCAGCTATTCCATAATGGGACATTAAAGTAGACAGGCTCTTCCGTTTCCTCTGATTTCCGGTCCTACCATTGTAACGTAAACGGGGCGCGCGGAATAATTCACAACAGTGTGTAAATCATAAATATTAAAACGATCCATCGATAAATTCAAGAACCAAATTAAAAAACGACATCTCTTAAGTAATGACGGCGAAATTTAATAACTTTAGCGACAGGCGGTGCGAGCGCCTGTACTAATAGCCACTTGAATTTTCACGTTCCTACAAACTTAATTTGGGCAGCAGAGCTTATAAATTGAATAATGAGAAGCAATTTTACTCAGGAACTAATAATGAACTCAATATTGGACCGATCGCCAAAATTTGCGTTCGTCAACATACGCCGCGTGCTCGTGCTAAAATTCACCATTATCGAAATGAAAAATCTTGCATATCCATGAGCGCGCCCCCTCTGCAAAAGTTAGCGGAGATTAGTAAAGAGATAAATATGATCAGTAAATAACCTCCCCTGACTCACATAAATCAATTAATTAAACCTATTTAAGTGAGACCTCGCCCGGTTATTTTTACGCCTCAGATTTTATCCCAAAAAAGAGACAACGTAGACATTTGTAAGTGCATTAGTACACAAAGAGCACAAGCTTGTTTTATAAAAGACAAAGGGAATATGAAAAGAGTCTAAGAAGATTCTTGTCATGAAATAACTAAGTACACATTTTCACTTCAATTAATCCCAAAGACACTTTAGTCGATTGTGCTATCTTGACCTTTTTATCAAAAGCATACAATATTAGCCCATCTTTTACCCACTCAATCGTGATTAGAAATGTATGTAGATCAGATTCAGTTCAAACACTCGAGCGTCGGGTAGAAGTAGAAAATTCCAATAAAATGTTCACATTGCTTGAAAGTCTTATTTAAGAGCACTCGATTATTCAGTGCGAACGGGGGTTGTGTGGGGCGAGTGCAGCGGCAATGGTCCGAAAAGAGCTATTTCCACCTGGCGCGCTGAAGATAGAACAAAATCGATGGTTGAAGTCGACGTACTCAAACAAAGACGGATCTACTAGTACGTACGCTTTAGAAAAGTTTCAAATAAACTAAAAGTTAGGAACATTGGTTGGAATTATACCTTACCACATTCAAATTTTATTATTTCATTCCATATGATATTTATATTATTTCTTGATATATACGACCAAAAATTTTTACATAAGTAAACGTAACGTAACACCTGCAATCCCGCAAGAGGTAGACAGACGAGTGTAGTAAACTTCCACATTTCACAAGCTAGTTTTAACTCTCACTATGGAATAGGGAATGAGTCTATTGTCATACAGCGGCCACATATGCAGATTCCGAGCCACTAGAATACATTTCAAACTACAAAAAGCCAACAGTATCCGACACCGGTATCACACCAAAGGCCTTTCGATCACCAGTCACGCTCGCAACCACTCGAGTCACTCGACCAACGAAGAAATTTATATAAGTTAAATTTACGTATACAAACGATAGTAATATAATACCGGTAGGCAATAACAAGGATATTTGAGGTATAATCTAAATACGGATAGGTGCTGTCGGTATTGACAATAGGTTTCAAGGAAATATTCGGGCAATAATGATCTCTATCCCTATGGGTTACATTAATGATCCCTATCAACGGTTTGTATTTCTCGATACTTGGGACAATAACGGTAGGACATTATATAAATGTCTCTCTCGAATGTGTTGTGAACGTACAAAGTAAAGTAGTATGCGGAGTGGTAATATTCTACACACGTTCAAGTAATGAGTCCATGTAGAACGTTCGTCGAGTGCTTAATAGCGCAGTATAAAATTTGAATTTAAAAATGGAACATTGGAACGAGTTTCATTAACATTATTTTTGTTTAATAAATTTCAAGCAGACCAGTCATATAGACGTTGTAACATTATTCAGAAACTGAAAATCATTTTATACAATTTGTTTACGATTAGGAATTAAAATATACACAGATAAAATACGGTTGTAGACTACAATTTCCTAAAATGAGTGTAGAATAACATTAGCACTATTTATCTCTTTATCAAACCCCTGACACAGTCCGTATTTGGTCATTAAAAGGTCTTCTTATGTTACGCCTATCACCCGCGACTACACCTGCATAATGCATTACACTCGTACGTTGAATCATTAAACTCCATACATCTTCGTGTTGAGTGCCGCGTAATAAAAACTGATTCTACTTCAACAAAGCCCTACTAATATTTTGCCAACAATTCACAAATCTCGAACAAAAGGACGTATTTTTTCTACTTAGCAAAATAGAATCTAATCAATTTTGTTGTTTCGTAGAAACTTGTAAGACTCGTAAAAATACGTTTTTTGCTTGGATATTTATTTTGCTAAATAAACATTCTTTAAGTACTGGTTCTACGGAAATCGATCGCCGAGGGTCTTGTGGGGGCGTCGGAGCTAAAAGTACTCATCCCTGTATGTAATCCGACAATTTCGTAAAGATGTTCCATCTGCTACATAAATATTGACTACACGGACATAATTGCCATTAACAAAAACCAATATCGTATCAATCATAATACAACGTTATGAAGGCATTTATAAGCAATTTATTTATTTATTTATCTTTAATCAAAACAGCATTGACCAATTACGTTAATTAAGGAGAGGCTGTACATTACATGTATACTTCGCGCTCACAGAACATTCTGACCATATTGGCAATAGTGGACTCAAAACGAAATTTAGATATACAAAGTTATCTCGTAACATACACAGAGATACGCTTATTATTGGAAATTTTAATTATTCGACCAGAAGCCCCACGGGATCAAATCACATTTAAAGGCACCGCAATCAATAACCAGAATCATGAACTAATTTATATTTAAATTGTCCGCAACGACCGCTTCCTTGAGAGGCCATTATGACCGATTTGCACGGTGTTCACTTCATTACACAAGCAACTGAAGAAAATTTTAACAGTTAAGCAATTGATTAATGCAATAGGGCCCTACTACAGCAACACGTATAATTTTGATCATATCCCCTGTGCTGCGGATACGGACACATAAAAAACATCACGTTTTATACCTATAAGGCGTAACAACACTAACACGTTTGAAATATGAGGCCTTGTGTACTGTATGTATTTACGAGCTAAAGATACGCGTAAATAAATAAATATATTATATTGTAATGAAGAGCTGTTGCCCCGCGCGTAGTGAGGTACCGAGTCCCGTTATCCGAGTCGCATTTGAATAGAACTGCAACCAGACTGCTTATTAATGGCGGGCGTCGATCAAATCGCCAGGGATTCGCGGCTGCACGCAGGATGTGGGACTCTATTTTCGTAATCTCCTGTGGCGAAGGTCTTTGTCGTGGAATATGGAAGTCGCACACTACGTGAATAATAGTGATAGGTTTTCACAATGGCTGCTACCGTCGTGTTATTTATGCATGCGGTTTTGATTGTTCATTTCATTATTGTTTGTTCACATTTCACATCATTTGGTAAGACCTATCCTTAAACTGTAATGAAGCCAAAAGTCCTAGGAATTTTGCCAATTATGGGACTAAAATTTTGCGTTTCAAATCAAAAACTAGGTAACAACTTAATAACTAATAACCTAAAATTTACTCCACTCATTTTTTGATTACACATTTTCACCCAGACACATATCTATGGAACGAAGATGGCAAGGCGGGTGAAAACAAATCCTATTAGAGATTACAGGTTCATACAATAGTCGGTACGTTCGGACGGATAGGTTCCAGGGGCTTACCGCGTAGGACGAAAGCAAAGAGAACTCGTTACGCTACGCGTTAGAAAATGGGTCCATACTCATGAATAGGGTCCGTGTCGGTTTACACAATGCTTTCTTTCTTTTTATAATGTATCAACAAAACATTAAAGAGGTTTTTACAAAATAGACAATGAAAAAGAGAAATCACAAATGTAGAGAGAGAGTGAGAGAGAAGACAAACGTTTTACACAGATCATATTTACGATGTATGTAAATAATCATGAATGGTCGGATCACGAGGTGATAATGGCTTTACCCATTACAAAGAAATGTCGGAGAAATATTTCTGATGTATATTGGTTCGTCTGTTTGTCTTCGTTTTGCAACATTTAACGACATTATAACAAGCTGTTTCCAGACCAGTGTCAATGTTAACTATTATCGCAATAGCATTTCAAGTTCAAGGTGCTCTGCCAAGCTGAAAAGGTAAGGTCACTAATTACATTGGAATACCGCCTACAATGAATGTTAAAGGCGCCCTTTGAAGCCACCTAATACCTTTTCAAAACTTTCCATCCCGTTTAAATCCTTTACAATTTAATTAACAAATCGGCGGTCATTTGGGCCGCCTTTTTGCTTGTCCCGTTTCAAGTCTGGATAAGACTAACATGTTATAATTCAATATTACGTTTATACAATAAAGATTATTGAATACCTCATATGAGAACATACAGTCTTTATTGGACAATTAATTTATGGTTATTGGCGAGTATTTTATAAAATAACCCTCGCTGCCTACCCCGGAAGGGACTTGTATATATGAGTATATAATTTAATGAAAACATCTAATACAATTTCTATTCAAATAACTCTTTCAAGTTGGTGATTGAAGAAACGATCTTACAATATAATATGGTTTTAGTCCGTCAGTCTAATACGAGCTAGCTACTAGGTTACAACACGTATCTACTTTTTTAAAGGCTCACTATGACGAAACGAAACGTGAAAACTACGTAAGGTACTAGCTAGGCACATATATAAATTTAAAAGCATAACACAAATACACCAATTCAGTATAAAAAATTCAAGAATGCCAGTCCGTCGTCCCCAATACATAGAGAGCGAAATAATAAGCCGCAAACAAAATCGTTTTAATGAAATTATTTGCACAATCAACACAAAGCTTATTCATTAAACGCAGTAGGGTGTTGGCGGCGCGGCGGGGAAACTTTAATGAACGCTTAGTTACCTGTCTCACAACACTTTCCTTAATCAATTCTCAACTAGAGAACTGTATACAATAT
>DVOY01000146.1:0-13830 GCA_018237585.1 Apyrrothrix maculosa | reverse complement strand
ATATATTTGTGTGTATTGTATAGGTATTTCTTATGTTTATTTATTGTATGTGTCTTTGTACAAATATATTTAATATTATTATAATATACGTCTACCATATGCTCTCTCCTTCACCCAAGACTGACTGGGAGAGAATGCCACTACGCATTAAGTACGCCCATGTACCCCTTAGTTTAAGGTGTTACTAAATAATAAGTAAATAAATAAAAAAATAAATCACTGTTTATCTCTTCTACAATATTCATTATTGTTATCTGTAATGGAAACAACATTTACGCTGAAATATATAACATTTTCAATCATGACGGAGTAATGTCAATCGCGTCATCTATTCTGCATTATCATCTGCTCTGCTTATGCCAATATCGGTTCAATCAGTGACAACCGTTGTTGATGTAAAAGCTTATTATTTCGGTAATCACAGCCCGTTTAATTAGTTTAATCACGTGCATTAATTTTGTAAGTGAAATAGATGGCGGCATGAAATTAGGTCGTTGAATCAGTTCTCACTAATTTTCAGTATATATATATACGAGTGAATGCGAGTTGTAGCTATAAGCAGAGTCGAATTACTATTTTACTTTCAAACGGTTCGTATATATTTATACACGTGATGAAACTTATACGGGTTTAACTCGGGTATGGATTGTGTACCCTGTCTCAATACACTCGTGTAACTTATAAAATCCGAAACTAATCGGCTGGTAACCTAGGCCTTCCTAAAGTCTCCACCACGACCGCCCCGCTATTAAAGTGAGCTCATGAAGAAGGAGCTTAGTTAGGTCCGAAATTAACAGAGCTATAAGGAATAAAAACGTGTTAAACCAGTATACATTTTAATCAAATATCGGATAACTAACCAAAAAATAATAAAGTTATTTCGCACATCTTACAACAATAAACCAAGCCCCTGGTATAATTGATGACGTTATATCTTTTTTAAATCGATAAATATGAGATAACGTATTACTCTCCTTCTATGCACACTTACTGTGCTCTATATAACGGTAATGCATTCACGTTTCAAAATCGTTCACAATACCTTACCTTAAATGCAACACTTCCCTTACATCTCTTCCATCACAATCAACTTGCAGTGCTTTAGAGCAAAACTGGGTCGGTCGGTCATTTTTAATGTTGCAGTTACTAAGATTGCTCCCTAGTACATTGTTGTCTGAGTTAATCTATTATAAGTACTGAATTATATTATTCTCAATACTAGGGTTTTACACATTTTAAGACTAGATTTATATTTTAGGTCTAGGTGTACATTTGAAATGTTCTACGCTCGTACGTACAAAAGATACAAATGTTAAGGAAGCAATATTATGCAAATCCAAAGATTGCCAGCGCAAATATAAAAAGCACTCGCTCGCCTCACACTTTGCATCTCAAGGCTATGCATCTGATACTGAGATGTCTCTAGGGTATAAATGAAATGGCTATTTGTAATTCTATGCCACTTACTTACATATATCCATGTTAACACCTAAACACGCTGCATTTTGGTACAAAACCGTGAGTCTCGGAGCTTACTTAAGGATATTTCTATTATGTTCATCATGTTACTGCGTTATACGTATGTAACATGTTTCACGTCTTAATTCATATTTATTACAGCTCCAATACATATTTTCATCTATTGAAATTATGAACGACTCCATTTTGTTTCTGGGTTGTTATTAAGAATTATTGGGTGTTATTAAATTATCATTAAATTGGGTGTTGTTAAATATGAATCACAACGAAGGCGATTGAGATAAGTTCGTCAGACAAATTCATTTTAAATAATTTTATTAAATACAACTGTCGATAGATTACCCGATAATATACCCGATATTCGTGGTTTAGTCACTAACAGCAAAACAGACTGCTATTAACAGTTTTCACGTTGATCGCAGGCGAGCGACCAGTCAGAAAATTACCGCCGAATCTAAAGCCCACCTTAGTCAGGAACGGGGAGAGAAATTATGATGATAGGAAGTATCTAGAGAACCTAAAACCGAAGTCACCGGTCTACGTACCGTTGTCTTGCCACTAAGCATACCGAACCACCGGTATTTGCATAACAATGCTTCGGATTTCATTCATCCCCGTGTACTGTTGGTAGACGTTGTCGGCTGTATAAGCAGCGCAATTCGTTCGTTATCACGTCCTCTGTAAAAAAATTAATAAGACGTTTTTGATGTTACTGTTTTATTAAGCAGCAGTACTATGTATCGAAGATACAAACTCTCCAATTGATATATTGCTAAGGTTTCTGAAAGTAGGGGTATGTTATATTATATTGTATCCTCATTTTCCTTCGCTATGTAAGATTTCTAGATATGTAAATAGCGTAGCTTATCTTGTATATAGGTAGTAACTGCAGTCTATCCAGAGAATATAGCCAACGTTAGCCGTCAACATAGCTTTGTCTTGCCAACGAAGCAACCTAAACCACGAGTATTTGCATAACTATCCTTCAGAGTTGATACATACATAACTACGAGAATTGCAGATATATCGATATAGGTATACAAAATATATTTAATATACTTTTTGTCTTTATTTATAATTTATCGGTGATTGCCGTTTATAAAATTAAATATAAGAATATTAGACTTATAACAAATTTTACAAAGTCACGATGTTGCCTATCGAAATCATACTTAACATCTCTTTTTCTTGTCGCGTTGTCCTGTCTGGTTCTTCCGGACATAGCTAATGGAGAAAAATGATTGGAGTACGTCTTATATATAGAAGATGTACATTTACATGGTGATTGCAGGATCTCAGACGAGATAGTGGATGTTAAGCGTCAACGACGCTTTGTCTTGCCCACGATGTAAGCCCAACCACAAGTATTTGCATAACAATGCTTCGGACTTCAGTCATACTTGAACAGCTAGTGTATTACACAGCAGCGGCGTTAAGAGTGAAAAGTAAAAAAAGAAAAGGACCATGATATTTAAAGAGTATTTAATAAAGGTATAAAAAATAACACAATATGTTAAATCTATGTAGATAAATATAACTTTGTAAATGTTATACAATATAAATTTACCTAACATTAAAAACCATTTATAAAGGAATTTCAGTGTTCACTAAGATTCATTTCGCTTATCTTAATCGATGTTAATTGTACATACAGATCGATTGTAGTCATTTCTATTTAGTACATCTTTTACTTGTAGAATTATGAAACATAGTTCTCTGAAACATATCTCTGTCAAGGCGATATAAATGTTACCACGTGCCTATAAACTGTTTCACGTAAGTTACGTTACGAGTATTGGTGCCCTCACTGTAGTGTAGTGTTCATGACAGCCAGTTGTTCACGTACATAGAACCAGATGAAGCCGCCCACATAATAGCCCCATTGTCCGTTGCCGAAGATGTTATCTCAGAAGCAATTCAAGCAAGAACGTATTCGACGTTAATTGATTCAAGCAGCTGCATTCACTCAAACACTGTTGCCTTTCTCCGTGATGTTTAAATTGAAATTTCCACTATGAAGCGTTTGTATCAAATTTAATGAAATACCGTAACATTTCTCGACACTGTGATATTCGCACACTAATGATGCAGCCCATTTACACTAGCACCCCTGTTTACGTAAGGTATAAAAAGATAAACCACAAAAATGAACGTCGAGGTGAGTAACATTTTTCTCCGAGATACGGGCAGTAATCTGCAAGACCAGCAGGAAATCTTCAGCCTCTACAGTTTCCTTAATTAGCAGAATATTTCTAAGAAAAAAGGAAGGATGCAACGGGAAACATTGCAGGGAGTAATAAAAAAACCGTTCGCGACCATTAGCTCTCTGTAATTGTCACTTTACCGATAAAGGAGAAGAGAAATAATCACGATTATTTTCAATTTTCCTTTTCTCAAGTACCCTTGTTCAAGGTAAATATAATAGTGAAGTCAATTCGGTGCTAGTAAGATTTCTTATGCGTTATAAATTCTACTCACAGGTAGTGCGCTGTGCACACTGCATGCGCACTGCACGCGCACGCGCTTCGTTGTTCAATATTACACATTGATTTGATTTTATTTCGTTTATATTATTATTTTATACACAAATAAATAATTCCTCATGACTTATTTTTCATAATTATATTAAAAACTAATTTTTTATTGCATATTATTTATTGTAAAACTTCGCGTAGTCATTTTTGTAACGTAATTCCATCCATTCCATTCAATCAGTTCGCAAATGTGAGAAATTGTGGAGTATAATTTTAAATATGTATTTGTAAAGAGCCATGCCCAGAAGCAGCGTGTTTTTGGTTTGCAGAAGTATTGCGAAATACATGTATACGATCAAAACACTCGAGAAACGAAATATTGTATACTTCATTAGGGACCATGTAACTGAGTGACTGTAGCTCGAGAAAATTAAAATGAGGACGCAATAAATAAAATAAACAACGTATTTATTTTACAGAAGATAAAACCACTTAATTGTAGCTTAAAGGACGAAAAAGTAGGTACAAGTTGTGATTTGCGACGTAGCTGCTTTGCTTTGGCATTTAAGTCAACCGCAAAGGCTTCGAATAAATTGTGGGTCAGAGGGGACAGATAAACCGACTGACGCACTTCCAAAGCTGTTTCTTCAGAGTTATTTGCTTTGGTATTGACTTATATTTTGTTTCCTTTACGTAAGTTTTGCTTTTCTATCTACGAATCGTAGTAAAATCTTTTTATATAAGTTTGATATTTTTCATTATGTCTCAATAAAAAGTTCTTAATACTTAAAAAAACATTTGAAACGACGCTGTAATAACTAGAAAATAATATCTAATAGGGCCCATGGTTTAATGGAAAATATACTTTAAATATATATGTAATGTGAAGTACCAAGCTCGGCCGGTAACAAGACATTTATTAAAACGTTTTCGGACCGTACATCATGCACGATTATATCAAGTATACGTACGTACCTAACATCACGAATGTAATCCCCGAAGAGGTAGGCAGAGGAGTGTAGTATACTCCCACGTTTCACCCGTTACGTTTACTTTACGTCAAGTATGTTTGTCTTTAATATAAATCATACTAATATTCTGTCGTAACAGAGAAGCTGATTTTTTATAACTTTTGAATATAAGTTGTAAATGTTAAAATCGACAAATTTTGATATGCTTTGAGAACGGTCAGATTATTATTTAGTGGTGCGTTCGAGTCGCGGATTGCGACGCAGACAGCCGAAGTTCATCCTCAAAATGAGTATCGGAAATTTACATCAACTCGTAATACCGTACCGGCTGAGCCTTTATTGTAAACGCCGTAATTTGAATTTCGTCTTTGATATTCAAATGAACCTCTACTTGAGACACTGCCTTAGTTATTTGAGTTTTTGTAAAGCAATCAAGTTTGTTTATAGGAGCCTATGTAATTGTAAATCTCGTTTTGCGGTCTTAATTATTGCATCGAATCACTTTTGAGACCTCCAATAGAGACAGAAGTGAATAAGAAATGGTTTGTTTTAATCGTAATAGTTCCTTACAACTAATTTTGAATGTAAAAAAATATAAACTCTGTCAGATTTTAGAATTAAATAAAATGTTTTAAATGTGTAACAGTTTTATAATAATAATAATAAAGCCCTCAAAATAAAGCCAAAAAGTATTGAAAATTTAATTTAGCTTTCATGTTTTTTGCATATGTTCATATGATTTATAAGCCTGAAACCATTTTTTGTTTTTATTTTCATAAAATGAAAGCGCATCGACGTTATAGACTGGAAAAAAGAAACATCATTAGCAAAGTAGTAAACTAAAACTACTATTTTTCTTTACATACATATTATATTAAAATCATGTTAAATTGATATCTTAGTAAAATTGTACATAACGATATTAGTAACAATAAAATATCTTGAAATTTTTACTTTAAATTACAACGGAATTTCAAGTGAAACAATATTCAATATTACAATAACAGTGAATACCTTAAATTGTAAAAAAATATCTGCAATGACTGTAGTACGGTCATTTGGTAATAAAACCATAAGAAACACTGTATGAAGACTATATTCATATCATTATTATGCTAAAAGCATATTGATGAATTGGAGCATATCAAGTGTCATCTGATATGCAATTCGTTATGGGTGTAAATTATATTTAATTATCAACCATATCAACCGTAGCTATTATGAGTTCTGGACACTGTCGGTGTTGCGATCTGCCTAATAGACCAAAAAGTGTCAAGTCACGCAAATAGTTCTGTACGTAAATAGGTACGTATAAACAGTTTTTTTTAACTTGTATGATCATTTAACATTTTTCTCATAACACAGCAATACACCTAAACGCAACGGTATCACTTAATAATTTGTAATGATGCATAAAATAATATTAGTGAACATATCACCGATATATGTAGATACGTACATTCATTACAAAGCACTTAAATCATTATGTTAAACCGGGTTGTGCCGTGACACGCAGCGACACCTGCGCGTAACAAACGCAAACAATCACGGCCACTGGCGTTATGATAGCCATCACTATTAACGCCGATGCTATCTCTATATTAGCGTGTGTGGAATAACATGGTTTTAAGGCATTAAAACCGCAATTAAAACGATTATCAACCCTTCAAACATTTACATTTATAAAAACATTCGCTTTCAGTTATAATTCACGCTTAATTGAAACTTTTTTAAATAATAATGTGTTCGTGTAATTAGTTTGCGGGCTTTGTAAATAGTTTTTTTTAGATT
The DNA here is from genome assembly GCA_018237585.1 of Apyrrothrix maculosa. Taxonomy (NCBI): domain Eukaryota; kingdom Metazoa; phylum Arthropoda; class Insecta; order Lepidoptera; family Hesperiidae; genus Apyrrothrix; species Apyrrothrix maculosa. The sequence goes on along the minus strand of DVOY01000146.1, from coordinate 7,115 downwards.
CGCTATGTTCATAGTCATGGTTCTGAGCGCTCGCTGATACAATCTGTGTGTTGACTAATGTAACTTTAAATGTTAAAACTGTAATTAAAATAGTTTTAGCTGTTGTACATTGTAAATTTTATTATAATATTAATTACATTTTCTTCATTACTTTGCTCATTAGTCACTTAACAATATTATGGTAAACTTCATTATTACAACTGTCGTTTTATTCACAAATATGTATAGAAATTTTGTAATCATAAGTGATATGAAACCCGTAATAAAAACATTTAACTATATTTGACCTCCCATGGTAAGAATGGTTTTTGAAATATTGAAGGGTTTGTTTGAAGTCTATCGGTCTAATTAACGTTCGCCATAAATATTGACGTTCATGGTATTGATATGAACCCGTGTTTAAAATGATGTACTGGTAGGCAGAGGAGTATAGTACACTACCACGTTTCACCAGTTACGTTTTACGTTCTAATATGGAATAGGTGGTGAGTCTATTGCTATACACCGGGCTCGATCCAGACTCCGAGTCACTACTAGAAATTCTAATTGTAGGAAAATCCAATAGCACTCCACCCGAGATTTGAACCCAGGACTTCTTAATCGACAGTAGCGCTTGCAACCAACACGACCAACCAAATTTAAAATATACTATATGTAGTAAACATATAGTCTAAATTTAAATATATAGTCGTTGATAAAACTTGCGCATTAGTATATTACGGAACACTATGTATACTTATATTATGCTGATTTAATAAATGCTCTTTAAAAGTAAGTGTTGCATAATATCTATTAACACTATTTATCGTGTAAAAATATAGTACTATCAAAATTAAACCGGCATGCGTATATGAAGGGCATGTAAACGTAGTACGTCTGATCTGAAATAATAGATGTTATTTTTTCCCTAGGTGCTCTCTATCTACCCCATAAGGTAAAGTGCGTGACGATATAATAATAAACAAAATAATAATTATTATGATTAAATAACCACATAAAATGAGCCTGACTGGCCCGTTGGTGTGGTTAGTTGGTGTGGTTAGTTGGTGTGGTTAGTTACTGTTGCGCCGGGGGTCGTGGGTTCGATTCCCACCCAGAATAAATGTTTGTGTGATGAACACAGGTATTTGTTCTGTCTGGATGTAAAAAAAATTATGTAAGTATATATTTCTATGTATATATGTAGTTTATTAGCCGACTGGTTACCATGCAGTACATAATTACCGTTATAGGTATTACCGTCAGCATCGAAAATATTTTGTTCTGACACGTGCGCGTATATGGATTTTGAAATAAATGGCCATTTTTAAACATACCATCGAAAACGTTTTAATAGTTGTAACCATTGTAATTTCAAATCAAATTTAATATAATCTAGCGAGCGTAACAGACCTGGCACTTGCTTGTTTCTGACCATCTTACCCTCCGAAGTTATTCTGTAACGCAGGCAACTCAATATAGTTTTAAACGGAATATTAATAAATTGATTCTGAATGTAACATAACATGAAGCTAAAATCCGTTATTTGTTTATAGATTTAGCTGCAGCAGTATGCCGATATAGGTGCTTTGTGTTCTTGTCTTTTGTTCAGAATGTATTCTTTGTAAATAAATATTTTGTTCCTAAATGTAACTAAATGTTAATGACGATAATATATGTAAAATACATAGTATAATACAAATCGCGCTGGTGCTTTTTAGGGGAGGCCTGTATCCAGGGGTGGATTAATACAGGTTGATAATTGTGATAATGATCATGGTAATATAATATAGAATGTTTTTATCTACATACTCACGTAGATAATTTTACAGCCAGAAACAAAGCGAACGGTTGTGTCACGGTTTCTTTGTTCTTGGGTTGTGGTATTTCGCTTCAGCACTTGCGGCGGCAACGGGAACTTGTAACCTATTGTTATTTGGGTAATCGTATAAAAATGGATAAGAAAGTAAGAATATGCTTAGCTGGGCTTTGGAGAATAATAGTACAGTGATACCTAAAGCTCCTTGTTAAAGTATCGTTTAATTTAGTCAGTGAATTTAGTAATGTTTGGAATTTCCAAATTTCAGTTGAGTTCAGCCTGTGGGGTCCGTACCCTATAGAAAATTAGCCAATCAAAACTTATGAATACGATGTGTAACATTTCGAACGTGTTTTTAAGTACTGGGCCAAAACTTCTTTTGTAAATGAATGGGCATAATTCTATACAAATTGTGTATACATAGGTTAGATATAATATTGAATAGGTATTGTTCAAATGTACATGAATTTGATATCATTTGACTACATTAATGAAGGAACGTGACCTAAGTGGTGTCAGTAGCAATATGCAAAAGTATCCCATACTTTATTACATTATATAGACCTAAATGCCACAACATTTAATAAATATCATGCTATTGTCGTAGACAATAGCTTTCATTGAGTTAATAAAGCGTAATGAGCTGGCGGAGCAGAGTGCGGTGACGTCTTCAAGTACTAGTATTTCGGGCTATATACGAGTACTTGTTGGCTGCGACTTGGTTGTACCTAACTCTGTAACTAAGTATATGAGAATACGTATATATAATAATAATAATACTAGCTGGACGACCGACCTTCACTCGGATGACATTAAAGTTTCATTTTATAATGCATTCCGAAGTGTAACTGTGGGTTTTTAACACACATACTACATATTACAGGTACTCAAATCTGTACTAGGATTCAGTGACTCAAATATGTAGTATCTTTTCTTTAATCTCACAAGAAAATAATAAAAGAAAGGTAATTTATAATGGCCGTTCTTTTTTTGTGCATAATTGGTACTAAATTGTTTTAGTACTTACATGAGGTGAAATTGTCAAAAACGATCAAAAATCTTTTTTTTTTTGTTTTTGGAAAGTCTAAATGTGGATATTCAAAAGTTGTAGATGTGTAACTTCAGAATTGACTAATTCTCATAAAAACTTATACTCCTATTAAACCCCCTTAAGGGTGAAATATCCAAAAATCCGTTCTTAGCTAACCTGAATATCCTGCCAAATGTTACCTCAATTGGAAGCATAGTGGAAGCATATATGGGTGCGAGTTGAAAAAATGAATACAAAAATTCGTCAAAATCCTTAGAGTCGTTGAGAATAATTTGAATAGAAACAGTATTTGTCTATACATTTGATAGTAATTTGCTTAAACGAATAGCGAAACAATTGTGTATTTTCAAATGATAAAATTGTTTTGTTGTATGTTTGGACCTACATTTCAATAGAACAGGTTGCCAAAAAATACTTTTGTATTTCATCTATTTCCTATTACGACCTAAAGAAATCTAACTAACAATTTGCATAATATTGCTTCCTTAATATGTAAAGGGTGGGGTCCATAAAAGGGGGAAAGGTGAAATTGCTTTTTTCACTGCGCGAAGTCAATGAATTTAAGTCAATGGTAGAAGATAGTGGAGGGGGCGAAATGTTTGGCTAGTCAAATGTGATGGAAACGCGGGACTGGATCTTCCTTAGCACTTCTTTAGATTTGTCGGGCTTTTCCCCGTTATTCTAAGGCGGAGCCTCTATTCTTGAATTTTTCGAAAGCTATTTTAAATGAAATGCCCTTTGGAATTCGTTAACGAATTCTTGATTTATCTCCGGGATTTAAAATTGGCTATTTGATTTTGGACGGGAATGCGGTGATTTTATTTTATGAGGATAAACGTATGAGTCAGTACAAAATATTGTAAATCCTATTTACATTATCATACATATATATCGCCACGCTTTTTTCCTATAGAGGTAGGCAGAGGTCGAGCTCGACGGACTACGGTTCTCATATATTTTTAAATCCTCTTCTGCTTTGATCAAAGCGATTGTTTTATGTACGACTATACATACTTGTCTATTAAACATGCTTTTGACTCGGCCTCCTTTTAAGACAACTCCGATTTTATCGTTGTACGTATGACCAGGCGTTTCTCTTCTGACTTTCATACACACTGGCCATATACATTTATTTCGTTATTCTACTGTAATTCACTCATTCCCAATCCATCTAAGAAGCCCTTTCATAATCTGTCACGAAAGTTTTTTTTGTTACAAATTATATTGTATAATTATTTTACTACGAACAAAATGAATATTTTGCATACTCCCAACATTCAAGCAAATAAATTATCTTTATTTTACTTGTCATTTAGTACAAACTGTACATTTAACTAACATTTTTAGTATACCAATAACAAAATACCACGTTAGTACTTAGTGTTTATTACCATTCGATAGCAAAACGATTGCGCTCCTGGGATCGACATCCGTTCAAAATATATAAGGTAATATTCATTATTGATATGCAATATTAATGGACGGATATGAACATTGTTAGTGCATGTAAAATAGGTTTAGCATTTTTTATTTATATGTTTTGTATGTGGAAATAAAATTGCCTTTACTATTCTTGCCGCACAATAGCAATGGTTATTTATTTGTTTTGCGTTCTGAAAAAGATTGAATAAGGACATAAATAGTAACATCGGGCCTGTAATTCTCGAAGAGGTAGGCAGAGGAGTGCAATAAACTCCCAAGTATTCACCATTTACTTTATTCGGCCAATGATGGAATAGGTGGAGCCTGTTGCCACACACCGGACACCGATCCAGATTTCTAGGTACTACTAGGATTTTCAATTTATAAAAACCCGACAGCACCCGACCCGAGAATCGAATCCAGGACCTCCCGATTAGCAGTCGCATCTGCAACTACTCTAGCAACGAGGCAGTCAATTTAATTGAACAAGAGGATGGCGACAGATATACGAGTATGTACGTACGTTCAACGGTAGCAATGAATATAAACTTTGTTCTTTGATCTGTGAACGAATTGATTAGGAGCCTCTATAATTCAAGAAAATATATTATAATCTTTTGATTACAAAAGTATATCTTCAAAAAAACATTTATCAAATCAGACTTACCTATATCAATTTATTGCGTTCTGTTTGGAGCCCGCCGCAAGAACTGTAATTTGTAGGTAAACGCAAAAGGGCGTTAATCTTCCACGTTTCACGTGGATAGTGTATAAATCAAAAACATACATATAAATCATAGTGCTCCCAAGGATTCGCATAAGGTCATCCCAAAGATATTTTACGCGAAAAATCCTCTTACGAAAATAGTTCTTTTCACAGATAGAATTAACAATAGTCTGACTTTCCTTGTCAGAGAATATGTCATATCAGAGCAGGTGTTCTTTTCAATGACATCGAACGGCGCACGTGAAGGTGACGTTGTTATTTGCTTCGGGTTTATTTATTCGAAACTTGTGCCCGTTTCGGATGACCACTGTCCACTCACAGCCTGTCACTGTATTTTCCGACCCTTTATTTTCACTTGACAAGAATATTCCGAGCTGCGTCCTCTCGATATTACATTCCGATACGACTTTTTATTCGTGATACATTTTTCCAATTGTCTCCGTTGCGCGCCTCCAGTGCGAACTAACAGAATAAAATTTTCAAACAGTTTTGATTGATAAAGGTAGACAGGTTTTCGCTTTCTTTGTTTGTGAAATTAGATTTGGGAGGTAGCGTGAAACTTCAGTTACACTTGATTAATGGTGATTCAAGGGGATCCGAGGACGCGATTTCCATAGAAAGTCCGAAATTTTATTTTTAATAGAAAACGATTTAGTGAAAACGTTACAAGGAGGTAAATTTTCAGAACGCGAATGTGTTCAGATTTAGATGCAAGAACGATATTATCCAATTTTCCGAAACAACGCTTTTGCTCTGTTAATATTTGATATGTTCTCGACTTTTCTCGAATTTAACGCGCCGATTAAACAACGCAGAGCGAAGGATTATATGTGAATATTTAAAATGCTATATCGATTCTAGTTCTGCGAAGAACAATAGAGATGTTCATGCAATTTATTACAGAAAAAAAACTTTTATGCGGGTACTGAACTTGAACATACAGAAGCGATGGAGTCGTTCTGTTTTTGGTAAATTTATTTAGTACAGGTACTCGGTAAATAATAGACATGTAACTATGCTCTCTCGGGCACCTCTTAATATTTCATTATCATTGATTATTTAATGATAGCAAATGAAACTGGCGTCTTACAACCCATCAGAACACGGAAACGCTTGTCATAGTTTGTGACCTAATCAACAGTCCACCGCGGCACGAGCTAATTTAGAAATCCCTTGCGATCCACTACGCACTAGGACGACTAGCTTATGATATTAGTATATATACATTGATAATTCCTCAAGAATAGCCACAAAATTGCAACCAAATTCAGGTATACCTTAATGTTTTTAACTTGATGTATGTCTATGGCCACAAACACTCGTTAGGTACTATTATCAAATGTTAGTAAAAGTCACTGACACTAAAGATTAAATAACATCACTTGTGATTAATCTGTCTACCAGAACTATTTACCTTATTTCTATACAGATCTATTTTATAACGTTACATTTTTATTCATTTCAAAATACTTTATATTTGAAGACCTCATTCGTTACGTTCTTCAGCGCATTCCGTCTCAATTCCATTCGCGCTGTACCTGAATTGTATGTAGAAGTAAAAACTTTATGACGGTATCACAAAAACTTTTTCCACGCGACGTTACGACGGCGAGATTGCGATGCTGGCGTGCAGATTGGACATAGTTGCATCCCGCAGGTTGGACGACCATTAAAATAGAAGGATTACTTTTATAGCTCAGTTGGCCCGCTTGAGATAATATCGGTAAATTTTATGGACGCAATAAACGGAATTCGATTTTAGCCAGTCATCTGTATGTGATTATGTAACGGATTTAATATAGAACGAGATATGGAGGTTTTAGATCCCTGGGTGCTTGCTTCTACACGATTATATTGTGCTCATGACTATATTAAGCCACTTTAATATATAGTAGATTATGTTTATGTGTGTATATGTACATAATGGCTGTAAATCTTTTTACGGCAAACTATTGAGCACGTTTCAAATGCGGAGGCCTGGACCTTGCCTTCACCATGCTGCTCCAATGCAGATTGGCTAAAAGAAACCCAATATATTTATAATATTGAATGATCCGTAGCAGCCACGACATTCGCAGAGTTTGTATGGATGTTTGGATGTAGGTGTACTATCCCGA